>JBBPSV010000018.1:0-54429 GCA_038093795.1 Retiboletus fuscus
AGGATTCAAGCAGTTATCAAGGTCAAGGAAGGTCATACCAGGCACAAAATGCCCCAGTATATGCAAAGTCAAACAACTGTCCCAATGAGTTGTCATTTTGATGTGACCACTATTCCACCAGATCCTATCCAAATATGTTGACCAAGAGATAGATTTGTAGCTAAGAGCAGGGGCCTCCTTCCCTCTACCAATAGTTAAGGCTGTGGACTACCTATAGAGTTAGTACATTTCAATTAGTGAAAAACATGCAAACATTGGGACAGTTGTTTGAGCCACTGTATTGTGAGAGTGAAAGGTGGTTCTACTTATAGTGAACCATCCTTGTATGTAGGTATGTATGTCTCTATCATAATAGGTAAGTCCATGGGACATTAGAGAATATCATGGAATGTATAAGTAATACATAGGTAATGCCAAGACATTTCTCAGTCAGCTGTCATCCTATTGGATGATAAGATATCTGTTATCTATGATGTCATATATGATGAGTAGATGAGATAGCATAATGGCCTGTGTCCAGGCCCACCTAGAATCATGGTAGTTGATTAAAAAAAATAAGATATGAATACCATGATTCCTGATATACTCTCTCTCCCTGGATGAGCAACAAGCTACTGATAAATTCATCAATGAGAACCTTGCCTTGGGAAAGATCCCCCCTTTGAAATTCCCTCAAGCATTCCTGTTCTTCTTTGTAAAGAAGAAGGCTTAACCAGGGTAGAAACCTGGGCTTTGTCCATGTCAGGACTACCAAAGGTTGAATGCCCAGACTGTCAGGGATGCCTACCCACTCCCCTTACTCCAGGACTTCATGGATTGGATTCATGGAGTGAAGGTGTTTACCAAGATGGATATGAGATGGGGGTACAACAATATGTGAATCAAGGACAGAGATCAATAGAAAGTGGCCTTCATTACCCACTGTGGACTATTTGAACCCAACATCATGTTCTTTGGTCTCACCAACTCCCCCCCCACCTTCCAACAGTTCATGAACAACTCCTTCTGAGACCTTATTGCTGAAGGGTGGCTCATCATCTACATGGATGATCTCCTCATTTTTTTCCCCAATCAAAAGACCCACATAGAATGTACCCATTGTGTCCTTCAGTGAATGGAAGAACTCCACCTACACCTGAAACCAGAGAAATGTTTCCTTGACCATTCTGAGGTGGAATATCTCAGAATGATCATTCAGCCCAATGAAATCGCCATGGATCCCACCAAGCTGGATGGTATAACTCATTGGCCAACTCCATAGTCTGTTAAAGACATCCACTCCTTTCTAGGGTTTGCCAATTTCTACTGATGCTTCATCCCTAATTACTCCACCATCACATGCCCCCTCATTGACCTCACCAAGAAATCCTCCTCCTGGTCCTGGGATATGTCTTGCACCTCTGTGTTTGCCCTCCTTAAATAGCACTTTGCAGCAGAACCAGTGCTCTGAGTACCAGATCTTTCTGCTCCCTTTGCTATTACTGCTGATGCCTCTCTCTATGCTTTTGGAGGAATCCTCCTTCAAGCTGATGCTAATGGAGACTGGCATCTCTGCTTCCATCTCTCCCAGAGCTTCAACTCCACTCAGTGAAATTACGATGTTTATGATTGTGAGCTTCTTACCATCTTACATGCTCTTAAGGCCTGGCACCATTACCTCCATGGATCCCCTCATCAGGTCCAGGTTTTCACAGACCACCAAAGCCTCACCTACTTCTGTGAACCCCATACCCTTAACCATTGGCAGGCTAGGTGGCTCCTAGATCTCATTGATTTTGACCTCAAACTCATCCATGTCTCTGAGTCCACCCTCTTGGGCCCAGACGTCCTCTCCTACTGTCCAGACCATTTCCCTGCCTTGGCCACTGACAATACCCAGGTCACTCTGCTCCCGCCCTCTTTGTTTGTTAATGCCATCAATATCACCCTTGCTGACAAGATCCACTCCACCACCTCCTCCAACCCCTTTGCCCTCACCTCCCTCCAGGCTGTTGATGAACACCTCCCCTCTATCTTTCATTCTCACCTCTCTGACTGGCAAAATCATGAGGGTGTTCTTACCTACCAGGACTGGGTGTACATTCCCCCAGATGGGGATCTCCATCAGGATATCCTCTGCCACTGCCATGAACATGAAACTGCTGGTTACCTGGGTTACCTCAAAACCCATCAACTTGTGTCTACCAAGTTTTGGTGGCCTGGCTTGGCTTCCTTTGTTCACAATTATATTGATGGCTGCACTGTTTGCCAGCAGAACAAGGTGAACATCCACCCATCCTGTCCTCCCCTCACCCCCATTCCCTTCACTGCTTCCCATCCTTTCCAAGAAATCACAGTAGACCTTATCACCAACCTTCCCCTGTCAAATGGCAAGGATGCTCTCATGGTCTTTGTGAGAGGGTAATTCTTTGTGCCACCACCAAAAATGCCTTGGCTGCAGACATTGCATCTCTTTATTTTCACAAGATCTATTAGTGTTTTGGTTTATTCAACCAAGTTATCTCTGATAGGGGCCCCTAGTTCACCTCTACCTTTGCCAAGGAAATGGACTGAATCCTCAATTATGATTGATGACTCTCTACTGCCTATCACCCCCAAACTGATGGCCAAACTGAGCAAGTAAATCAAGAACTTGAGACCTATCTCCACATTTTCTGTGGTAATAACCCTACCTCTTGGACAGAACTCCTCACCTTCACTGAATTTGCTCATAACCACCGCCCCCACTCTGTAACCAATCAATCCCTATTCTTCCTAATGATGGGGTATGAACCCAAGGCACTACCCACTGTCCTCTCTTCCTCCAATCTCCCTGTTGAAGAAAGCCCAGGATGAAGCAATAGCTGCCCATGATCTTGCCCAAGCCATCATGGCTTCTAGAACATATCAGCACTTTAAACTCTTTGCCCTAGGAGACAAGGTGTGGTTGGAAGCCAGGAACCTCCATTGACTTCAGAAAGACCCAAAGTTCCTTCCTAAATGGAAAGGACCATTTGAAATCACTAAGGTTCTTTCCCAGGTCACTTACTGCCTCCATCTTTCTAAGACCTGGAAGATCCACCCTATCTTCCACACCTCACTTCTCTTCCCTGCCAAGGAAACAACAGTCCATGGTCCCAACTTCTCCTGACCACATTGGTTCTAAAGAAGAGTACCTAGTGGACTATGTCTTACATCACAGAGGAACTCTGTCCCGATGGCAGTTCCTGGTCCATTGGAAAGAGTATATTGTGGATAATGATTCCTAGAAACCTGAGCAGAACTTAAAGAATTCCAAACTCCTCCTTGCTGACTATAAGAAACATCACCCCAAGGACTTCTCTCCCCTAGGATAACTCCTCCTACTCCTACCATCCCTTAAACCAATAACAACCATGCCCTGCTCTGATGTACCAGAAATTGTCCTCCCCACTATCCCTCGCTCTTCTATCCCTCCTCCATCCAAAATCTCCATTGACTCCTTGCTTGAAACTGCTTCTTCTCTTACTCTCTCTGATAACCCGATCAATAGTTCTCATCTCTCTTCTCCCACCTCTAGTAGTCCTTCTCTCTTGGCTTGCCTCTCAGATGTTCCTTTATATAACTTTTACATTATGCCTCCTTCCCACTTAGACTCTCCCCACATGATCATTGATGACACCTCCTCCCCTGTCTCCTGTGTTGCCACCCCTGGGTGGGGAACCCAGGATGCTCTAGCTGCCCTTGTCACCCATGAACCCCCATCCATCTCACTCCCCATGCCATAGTCTCAGTGGATGTTCCTGAGCATGCCCACCACCTTCGTCCAGACCTCCCTTCCAAAACTCAAACCCAAACCTTACTCAGGTTCATCCAAGACCCTTGCTTTGCTTTCCCCATCAGAGCCTACTTGGACCAAGGGTCTGTCCTCCACTCTCTCTACCTCACCACCCTACAAGTTGCCCATATCACCAATGTCTGCTGTGCTTCCTCAGCAGATGCTCACACAGCAGTTTGCGACCATATCTTAGCCAATATCTAGTGAGAAATGGAGGGTAATCTTGTCAACACCTTTTACCAGCTGGGCATGCTTGAATTCATGGAAGACTTAGACTGCTACCTCCAAGATTTGGTATTGTATATGCATCTTGCATCCCCTTTGACAACCATATCCACCTCATCTGCATCCTCTGAACCACTTAACTTCAAGGAACTAGAGGTTGTGAACTGAGTAGAGGCTCAATGGACAGATAATTTCAGAAATACCCCTCTCCTCTCTACCCATCCACGATTTCATGAGGTATTTTTCCAATGCTACCACCTCGGTTATCAGCATGTCAACTGTGGGGTCTATCAATGCCTGTTATGCCACCATTTCTGTCCTGGCCACACTCAGCACCAGTGCCCTCTGTGCTACCCTCCTCTACTGCCCTCACCCTCACCCTCACCCACCTCCTCACACTTGTCTCATCACTCCTCACCCCACTACTCCTGTTCCTCTGCCTGCCATGAACAGGTTTCCTTCCAGATGGTCCCCTGCCACCTATGCCGCTACTCCTACTCTCCAAGTTTGGACTGAGATGTGGACAACAATGTCTGGGATGACACAGCCTTTGCCAATGTCACCAGTTCCTCTGCCATGGGATCCTGTGATCTCTGAGTCTTCGATGGTGGCTTGACCCTCATGGGGGGGTAATGTTATATTTTATTCCTTTTATCTCTCTCTCACCTATGCCTAGTTCTCACACACTCATCTTGCTGTTTGAGTCCCACCTAATGAGTTCCTTTTCATATTACTCATACTCATTGTAGAGATCCGAGGATCTCTGTTCTTGTATAGGAACATATCTGAGGTCTATCTGGTCCATCCATGCCAGTCCAAAGTCAATCCAATCAATCCATGTCAATCCAGTCTACGTTGTTTTAGTCTGGTCTACATCGGTTTTGCCTTATCACTTCATAGTACTTTCAATATACCCTTTTGTGGTCTCAGACACATGTCACCATCATCATTACACATTATCTCATATTCCCTCTGCTTTTTAGAGTTCATATGTCATTTACATGTCAACCCTTCACAGTCTGGGATATGCCCAGACTATAAAGTCTTGTACATCTGGTTTGGAATACATCTTACTTGGGATCTACCTTTTGGGATCTTTATGCATGTATTTCCTGCATCGCACATCCACTCATCTGCACATCTTCATCATCTTCACTCTTGCCAACTGCCTTTCATCTCAGACTAACAGTTCCAGACTATTGCTTGTACCATCGGACTACCTTTTCCTGGTCTGGACCATCTTCAGACCATCCCATCTGTGGACCACTCCTATCTGGCATTCCACCTCTGCCTTTTGGACCTCCTTATAGGGACAAATGAATGACCCCTTCCCATATAGGAAAGTTACCACCAAACTTTCTGTTGTTTCTACACTGTTTTATCAGTCTTTTATTGGTTTTTGGTCCAGTCTTTCCATTTTAGGAAATTCCCATGACCAGTTGCAATCTGGTTTTTTCCAAATAAGGAAAAAAACTGGACTTGACCAGGCTTTAAAACACTATGTGGGGGTGGTTGCTATAGTTAGGGGGTTGGCAGCTCCTGAGGGTGTTGTTGGATTGCAATGGCAATGGGTCCTTGATGTCAATGGTTGGATCTCAGGGATGTCAAAGTTCTTGTCATCTGAACTAAGACCATATGTTCCTTTGGAGCTCATGGTGATGGTGGGTCAGTCCTTCACCTAGGTAGGTGGGACCAAGGAGTATCTTGATCTTTTGTTATGCAAAGCATCACAAAGGAAGGATCTTCCTCCTAGGATTATATCAAGTTGATACTCATGAAGAGACTGACATCTTGGTAGAATCAAGGGTACTTGTAAGGTGATGCTCATGAAGAGACTGATGTCTGACAATTGCTGGGAGAGGAAGATGAAATGATTTGAGGGTTAATATCAGAGGGGACTTGATGGTGAATCAAGCAACACTTGTATTGTGAAGATCAAGATTAGAGTATCAATACAGAGAGAACAAGTATTTATAGACCAAGACAATGTGCATGGACCATTGAGATAAGAAAGGGAAAACAAAGGGAAAGGCTATTCTGGAAGTTGGGGATACTAGCCATTGTGAGAGAAATGGTGGAGGAGTGCTGAGTCCAATAGACAATAGGTAACTAAGCAAGTAAGGAACAGAAGATCCAAGATGGACCCATGACAATGATACAACCTGCTCCAGTATAATGAGTGGTGACATTGCCTCTCCAGGTGAGCAGTTGGTGATAGTGAGCTAATAGTATGACATGAGAATGAAAAAGGGAGAAAATCATAACAGGGACAGTTGTTTGAGCCACTGTATGTCTACTCAGATGACTCAGATGAATCCACTATATCTATTCCTCATGACCAGCCTCAATATATTTCTCTTCCTAATGGGACTTTGCATTCTATCATCACCCACTCACATCCTATCTTGCATCCTTCACATCCCATCTGCCTCCTCTCATGCTGAATGCTTTCAATACCACTTCCTCAGTCATTATCAGGAGGAATGTGTGGAGTATACTTATCTTGTCTGTAATGAATACACTCTGGGCCACCCAGCTTGATCTTGCCTATCTAATTAGTGCAATTTCTGCTCCAACTGGGGCTATTATGAATGATACTGTCCCCATCATAAATGTGGACCTTGTCATCAACTGGGCATATTGTTGATAACTATATGTTTGAGGTACTGTCCCCTTCCCAGGCTTTGAAACTCTATGGTGGGCCATCCATCCCCCATGTCTGACCTCTGCTTTTATGGCTCAGAACAGAGAGTATGGAATAGGAAATTTGAACCAGAGGTTCAATTGTATGACAGGGGTAATGTTACAATTTTCTCTTTTCTTCATACTCATCTTCTCCTTATCACTGACTATACCCAAATATGTACATGGAGAGGTAACATTGTCTCTCACTATACTAGGACCAGTTACTTCCTAGTTACCAACCCCACCACTTTATTCTTCTCTCATCTCCCCCAGTTACTATTGTCTCATCAGACTTATCACTCCACCACTGTTTCTCTCACAATGGTTAGTGTTTCCCATCCTCCAGAATAGTCTTTACTCTTTTGTTTTTCTCTCTTTTTAGTCTGTTGGTCTGTGTACATCCCTTACCTCTATGAATACTCATCTCTCTCTTGTACTTATACCAATCTTGATCTACACAATACAAGCATTGCTTGATTCACCCTTTGAGTCCCTTCAAGTCCTTCATCCTCCTATCCTAAGGCAGTCAGATGTTGGTGTCTTCATGAGTATCACCTGATTGTACCTTTGATCACAGAAGCCTGTTAAGACATCAGTCTCTTTGTGAGTATCACCTTAACAAGTCTTCCGAAGTAGGAGAAACCTGTTGTAAATGCTTCATGTAACACAACATCTTTCTATCTCCTTTTGTATTAGTCTTGCTTTACATTATTGTCCAAACCTGTGTCTCACTTACAAATACAGCTCCAATCTTTGAACACCCAAGCTGTTATGATTCATTTCTCTTCTGTTCCTATGTACTACCTTTTTCCTAGTCCTTATCTATATTTCCTCAGACTATCATCTCACTGTTTGAGCCCCACCTGATGTATCTTTTCACTGTATTTGTTAAGACTTGGTCAGGTGGTTGCAGGTAGACTGTTCTGAGCTTCCTTTGAAGACCACTCTGAGTCTGAACTGCCTAATTCAGAAGTCTGAGAGGTCAGACTTGAAGGGAGTTGGCTTCAGCAACTCAGGCTGGAGCACTGCACCCATGCTATGGTCTCAGGTCCCAATATTTCAGAGGATCAAAGTTTGGAGGAGATTCTTAATGTTGTAAACAATGTCAAGGCAAGTGGATTCAGGGAACAGATCTGAGGTCAATAATATAAGTTGATATTTGGACTGAAGAATACATGTGTATCTACAAGATTTATATATGAAGAAGGGGAGCAGCATTAATATCAGATTTGTAAGTAAATTGGAAGTTCAGATGTTTGAACACTGGAGCTGTGTTTATAAGTGAGACACAGGTACAGACAAGAATGTGAAGCAGAACTAATACAAAAGGAGATAGAGAGGTGTTGTAAGTAAAATAGAGCATAGTTCAGAAGTCTGAGTGAAATGGACTATCAGACTATCTTTAAAAGGGTCAGACATGGTCAGACATGAGTTGTCCAGGATATGACAGGATTACTCATACTTGTTCTCTTACATTGCCTTCAGTGCTACACATATATGACTCATATATGTTCTCTCACATTCCTCTGCCTTTGGTGCTGTGAATGTATTACACATACATCTTCTCTCGTCTTCTCTCAGGTTCTTTCCTTTCCCAACTCTGACTCCTGGCTCACCTATTTAACTGTAGTAGCCTCACCATATATGTTAAGCTTGATCTTTTTCAATCTACAAGTTACTGCAAACATTGCCTTAACCCTCAGTTGCTATCTCCCCTTTGATCCTAGCCTTGATCACTCTTGGTTTAATCACCTTGAGTAGACTCCTAGTAGCCCTACAGCTAGGAGACCTTTGATCTTGTCCAAGCTCTTGGCAAACTTCTGTCTGCTTGACTCTTTGAGGACATGCTTAACCACTGGCAAAGTGTAACAAAAGATCAAGCTTTCCTCATGTGGGCTACCTTTATTGTAGACCCATCCATACCCCCTTGATTCTCAAGCATGCTCTCTGTGAGCAGATATCTCAAATCTCCAAAACAAGATAGCTTCACAAAGACCAACCATCAACCCTTGCTGGTCCAGCCCTCAAGACAAACCTATCAACAATTCTGAGTTGGAAGAATCTTCATCCCCTAACTCATCTCCCAATCTCAATCTAGATACCATCTTTGATCAAGAAGAGGAGTTGACCCTAAACAAACAGTTATCAGCAGGGCTTAACCTTCCAAGAGAGCCCACTTCCTCTTTCCAAATCCCATGCAACTGTAATCCATCCTTTGGCAGTTTCTCTCTTTCCTTCCCTCTACCAAACCTATGTCCACTTATCCCTACCCCTAAGGCTCCCTTGACTTCCAAACCCACTGAACTTTGCCTTGACATCCCCAATGACTTTGATAGGGCCTTCAATAAAGTCAAAGATTGCCTCAGAACTATTAAATTTTACCTCACTGTTAATATTGATGTCTATGACTCAAAGGTGAAATGAGTTACCTGTTACAGACCTCAGGATATCATAGTATTTTTCTCCCTATTCATCCTAGCCTTCTACAATAACCCTTGCATATAGCCCCTATCTATTACCAGGAGGACTACATAGTCCAGCCTAGACTACCATGCTGGTAACTCATGGCCTACACATGTAACCTGGCCCATATCAGATCACTAAACTTATTGGGGACAATGCAGTTGAACTGAGACTACCTTGCACTATGCGCATTCACCCAGTAGTAAACATATCTCGGGTGCGACCCTACAAGCAATGTCTAGAGGGACAACTTGCTGATCATCCAGGACATGTGAATGTCACAGAGGATAGAGAAGTAGAATATGAAGTAGACCACCTGGTTGATAGTAGATTCAAGAGGAACAAGCTTGAGTACCTAGTCCACTGGAAAGGTTACCCTGAAGACAATCGCACTTGGGAACCCCTGAGTAATCTCCCAGGAGCACAGGATGCAATTAAGGAGTTCCATAGGAAACATCCAAGTACACCTCGTTGCATTTGCCTTATGCAACCAGATTTCCTCTCCATCTTCACTGACTTTGGTCAACCATCACAAGAACTCCCAGATCACAAGCTACCCTTTAATCACCTGGAAGTCAATTTATAGAGATGGGATAGTGTTACAGACCTCAGGATATCATAGTATTTTTCTCCCTATTTATCCTAGCCTTCTATAATAACTCTTGCATATAGCCCCTATCTATTACCAGGAGGACTACATAGTCCAGCCTAGACTACCATGCTGGTAACTCATGGCCTACACATGTAAGCCTAGACCTCCTCATGTTACTCTAGACTACCTCACTGTACACTACCCTACATGAGTCCACCCTACTCATGTTCGCCTACCAACTCCCTTCACCCCCTCATGTATATAGCCTTACCATCCACCATCCTCACCTAGTCCTCATTGTAGCATAGCATATCATAGATCTAGTATATACAAGTGTAAATCCTAGGATAGTATATAAAGCCTTCCAGAGACTTGACTGGCCCCCTAGTCTTGTCCTCTTGGAGTTTTCCCAAACACTCCAGTGCTACAAGTCACCCTCCCTTGACCTATAGAAGGCTTAGCACCCTAGTAAGGTGTTCGGTCGTTTCATTACCTATACCCCCTCTTTCATGAAGAAGGGATCAGCCAAGATCTGGGCCATGACTTACTGTCAAAAGATCTTAGCAAAGACCATGCCTGACCTGGGAACATTCATCAAATTCTTCAACACCTTTTCCAAATCCTTTGTGCCAAAAGATACCATTACCTCTAGCCTCCACTGGCTGGTGACCACTAAGATGATTAAACACAAGAACAGGAATGGCTACGCCCCCCCTTCCTCACTAAATATACTGCCTGTTTCCAAAATAATGTCACTATCACCAAAGTTACTGATGAGAACATCCTTATCAATTACTTTGCTATTGGAATTCCTGAATGGCTCATGTGGAAAATTCAATCTATGGAGACACCCCCTGATAAGATTGATGACTGGTATGTTAAGGTCACTCACTTCACCACTATGAGAGAGAGAGCCCAGGATCTCTCCAAATAAGGCAGTAAGAAGGTTTTCCATGGGTTTCCAACTGCCCACTCCTCATACAAAACCCCACCCCTGACTCAAATACCATGGATGTGGATATAGTTTGCACCACCCCCCTCCCTAAACTCACTCCAGAGGAGTGAAAGCACTGCTTTGAGAATAACAAAAGCTTATACTCTCCCAGAAGAATACTCTCATTACCAAAAAGTCTTCTTAGAAGCAGTTTCAAATGTACTCCCACCATCCTGCCCCTATGACCATGTGATCAACCTGAAGGACGACTTCATCCCTCACATTATTAAGGTCTACCCATTATTCCCAGACAAGTGGGAGGAGATGGACAAATTTATCAATGAGAACCTAGCATTTGGAAAGATTTCCTCCTATAAGTCCCTTCAAGTATCCACCTTTTTCTTTGTAAAGAAAAAGGCTTGACCTGGGCAGAAACCCAGGCTATGCTCCTACCAAGATTACCACTGACTGAATGCACAGACCATCTGCGATGCCTACCCACTTTCCCTCCTTCAAGACTTTATAGACCAGATCAGAGAGGCCAAGATTTTTACCAAGATAGATGTCCATTGGAGATATAATAATGTCTGAATCAAACAAGGCAATCAATAAAAAGCTGCCTTCATCATCCACAGAGGGCTGTTTGAACCTAATTTCATGTTCTTTGGCCTTACTAACTCCTCCCCAATGTTCCAACAATTCATGAACAACTTATTCCATAACCTTAATCATGGAGGGATAGTTGGTCATCTACATGGATGATCTCCTCATCTTCTTACCAGATCAGAAGACCCATACCAAATGAACCCATCAGGTTCTTCAGCAGATGGAGAAACTCCACCTCTATTTGAAACCCAAGAAATACTTTCTCAATTGAGACAAAGTGGAGTATCTGGGGATGATTATTCATTCCAATGAAATTGCCATGGACCCCACCAAGTTAGATGGGATAGCCCATTGGCCAGTCCTCCAATCTATTAAAGAAGGGTGCTCCTTCCTTGAATTTGCCAACTTTCATTGCTGATTCATTCTTGATTATTCCACCATTGCCCACCCTCTCATCAACCTCATCAAGAAATCTTCAATATGGGCCTGGACTGATTCCTGTGCCTCTACCTTCTTCCTCCTTAAGGACCATTTTGCCAATCAACCTGTTCTACATGTCCCTGACCTCTCTGCCCCTTTTTCTATTGCCACTGATGCCTCATTGTATGCCTCTAGAGGGATACTCCTTCAAGCTGATGCAAATAGAGATTGGCATCCTTGCTCCTATCTTTCCCAAAGTTTTGACTCCACTCAATAAAACTATGACATCTATGACCACAAACTACTTGCCCTCCACTGCATCTTGAAAGCCTGGAGTCACTACCTTCATGGTGCCCTCCATCAGATCCAGCTCTTTACCAACCACAAAACCATACTTACTTCTGCAAGCCACACATCCTCAACCATTGCCAAGCCTGTTGGCTCCTGGATCTTGCAGACTTCAACCTGAAACTAATCCATATCCCTGGCTCTACCCTCTTTAGCCTGGATGCTCTCTCTTATCATGCAGATCACTGTCCCTCCTCTGCTTCAGACAATGCAGAGGTCACCCTCTTATCACCCTCTCTGTTTGTTCAGACCATTGATGTTGCCCTTGCCTTCAAGATTCATTCTGCCTTAGCCTCTGACCCCTTTGCCCTCATCTCCCTCCAAGTAGTCAATGACCACATTCCCTCTGCCTTCTGTTTCCACCTCTCAGACTGGCAGAACTGTGAAGACATCCTTACATACCAGGATTGTGTTACATTTCTTGATTTCACACTCTATGGACACTTTTACTTCATTCTAGATGTGTGTTGCCCTTGTAGCTGATTGTGGCTGCCAGTTGTTTAGCAGTATTTACAGCCACTTGACTTAGGCCTCAGAGTCCACTATTATGCCTCCTTGGTTACTCACAGTGGACTCCAGTGTGCCCCTTGAGTCCCTATTCAGTGTTCTGCACTTAACAGGTTATGAGCCCTGTGCTCTAGTCTCTTATTGCTCAAGATTGCCTCACATCAATGCCTGATTGACTATACCACTTGATTCTCCATCCTTATTAGCACTCTTTGCACCATACCATTCATATGTGCCCATTATGGCTTCCGAGCAACATTTACATTGCATTTCACCTCTCATTGGCACCAACTATACTATATAGAGTAAAGAAATGAAAGCCCTACTTTGTTCCAAAGGACTCTGGAGACTTGTAGATGGAAAGGATACTCACCTTACTACTTTTGACCCTGAGCAAGATGCTTGGGATGTCAAACTGGACAAGGCTGCAGGTGAAATCATGCTCAACATCACACCTGATCAGAGGATCCACATTAGAGAGCACCAGGATGACCCCACTACTGCTTGGAATGCTTTGCAGGCTCTCTATGTGCACCAGAAGGCTGGCACTTGCTTTGTGGTCTATGACAAGTTCTTCAGTATCAGGAAGTGTCCAGATAAGTACCTCACAGCACTTATTGCTTAAGTTGAGGAGAGAATGTCCAGGATCAAGCAACTTTGCACCCCTACCTTTGATATGACGACTCTGGATGATGAACTCACCTCCATATCCCTGATTCAAGTACTTGGACCTGATTACCCCCATTTTACCTCATCTCTTGCACTCCTTACTGATCTGGACAAGGACAAAGTGAAAGCTGCCTTCCAGACTGAGGAAATCAATCATCACCCTCATGCTGATGCTGCTGGTGACTCTGTCCTCTTTGCCACCTCTGGAAGCTGTGCTTGTAACCCCTCTTCACCTTGCTCTTTCTGTGAGAAGTCTGGCCACTGCCAATACAAGTGTTTTGCTTTGCAGTATGCTAGGGATGCCTACAAAACCACCAAGTGCAAGGAAAAGCCTGCCAATGCTGCCAAGACAGCCTCTACTCCCTCATCATTGACTTTGACCCCACCTGTTACGCTTGGCCCAGGTAGGGTCAAATGTAGACTCAAGGGTAAGGTCTGGGACTAGGGAGTACCAGCATTCTTGACGCTATGGTACAACTAAGACCTTTGGGCGAGGTATCTGCTCACGAAGAGCACACTCAGCATCAAAGGATATGATGAGTCCAAGGAGGATGAGTCTTATCCTGGTCTTGGGAGATCAAGCATAGGAGTTATCTCAAAGGGTAGATTGAGTAGCTCTAGCTTAAGGAGTACAAGCATTGAGACTACAGCTTATATACAAGTTCCATGGAAAGTCAGAGAAGCCCATGGAATGACTGGGAAAACAAGGAACAAAGGAGATATGATTTGGTGAAGCATAAAGACTCAGGAGAAGTCAAAGTGAGTCATATCTGCTGCAGATCTGTCAATCAGAGTCGATCAGAAGCAGCTGTCAATCAAAGATTATCATGAAATGAAGAAGTGGTTGGAACGACCTGAAGCAACGTATGACAGTAGGGTCAGTAGTTGAAAATGAAATATATGATGCAGTCCATGGGATAATGACCTACATGCCATGTGAGAGTGGTCTGGGTGAGGCCAGACGAGATGGATAGTAATCCATTGAGACTAGACTAAGAAAAGAAAAGAAAAGAAATAAATGGGGCCAGGTCAAGTTGTAACATTACCCCCTCTTACACTCCTCAATGCCACTTGAGGAGTTCTAAAGATCAATATAGCCCCTGTTGGGGGAACTGGTGACGTTGGCATAGGCCATGTCATCCCAAATGTCATCCATGAAATCAAGCTCCAGCTCGTCCTGGATGTGTGATGCGAGTGGGTGAGGTTGTGGACGGTGTGATTGTCGCAATGAGTAGGAGGAGCTAGAGGACTGAGATGAGGATGAAGATGGAGTGGCAGGATGGGGACGATGGTGGAGAGGGCACTGGTTCTGGATATGTCTGGGGTGTATGCAGAGACAGAAGGGGCACTTGTACTCTGGGCAGTCAATATGCCAGTATCCAAGGTGGTGACAGTAAAAGCAGGACACATTGTACATGGTGTGGTTGGGGGTAAGGCTGATCTCACCTTTGTTCATTAGATGCACTCTCTCGAGTCGGTTGATGAGAGCCACCTCACTGGGTGCTAGTGGGGATGACGACGCAGATGGCGTCAGAGTGGCAGGCTCGGTGGGTGAGGGAACTAAAATAGATTCAATGGGGAGAGAGGGGTGAAATGGGGGAGCAGGGAGACCAGCCTTAGCAAGGTCCTGTGAATATCTTTCAATGTCAGCAATGAAATCCAGCATATCTAGCTGGTGCATGGCCAATAGGAGGTAGAAGTGGATGCAGTGGGCTACAAGGTGAAGCTGAGTGGAGAAAAACTCCAACTGGGCATTGGCAGAGGTAAATGAGACGATGGGGTCGAGATGCAAGACCTGTAAAAAGGCTAAGTAAAGAGATTTGAGAGGAGAGTCTACATCTAGATGTGCCTGCATGGTGGCTGTGAGGTTGGAGTCATGGAGGCAGGTCTGGAGGAGACATCTGGACTCGCATGACAGTGGGTCAGACTAAAGGGCATAGGCAAAGCGGGGTACGTTGATGGAAAGGATGGTCTTGGGCTTCTCTTCCTCATCAAGGACAGAGGGCCATGGAAGGGGTGTGGTGTTCCACCCTGGGGTGGCAGAGTTGCTGGGGCAGTCATCAGCTAAGACCATGGGTGGATGGATGGTTGGAACAGATAGTTCTTGGGTAAGGGGAGAGAATTCATCAACTTCCTCTAGCAGGGGAAAAGCAAAGTCGTTGAAGGAGGATGTAGTGAGGGAAGACTTGGTGGATGGGGAGTAAGACATGCTACAAGATATCAAAGGTTGGTAGGACTTGGTTGGTGATTCTCACGTAGAGACCAGTGCATAGGGTTCTAAGGAGGAAAGACTTTGGGGTGAAGCTTCTTATAGCTCTGGAGGACTGCTTGTGCATGTTTAAACTCCTGTTCGGGGAGCCAGGTGTTGTCAGCCATAGTAAAACTGTGCCAGCAGATGAGGAACTGTCAGTTGACAGCAGAGCTCCAGTGTTGTATGATCTTTTCAATTTCATACTGTTCTTCTCCATTGATAAGGTCAGGTGGGGGTGATGGGAAGTTGGGGCTGTGTACGGAGTTCTCCTTGTAAGGAGTTAGGAGTGATGCATGAAAGACCGGGTGTATTTTCCACATCTTGGGGAGGTGGAGTTGATATGTGATCGGAGACAGTACCTTGGTAATGGTAAAAGGTCCTTCACATTTTGGTGTGAATTTTGGGTGAGTCAGGTTACGTTTCAAATTCCTGGCCTCGAGCCAGACTTGATCACCTTTCTTGGATGGGGTGAAATTCTTCTTGTTCCGAGAAGCCATGACTTGCCTAGCTAGTTCGTGTGCAGCAAGGGCTTCTTGGCAGGCAGCAGTGAGTTCTTTGATATGATCCTCCATGGCAGGAAGATCCATGAGCAGGAGAACAGTGGGTACCGGAGTGGATTCATATCCCATCATTAGGTAAAACGGGGATTTACTGGTGACAGAATGAGGGTGGTGATTGTGAGCAAATTTGGCATGGATCAGCCAATTGGCCCACATGGTAGGGTTGTTCCCCACAAAGATCTGCATGTAAGTCTCGAGTTCCTGATTGATCCACTTGGTTTCCCCATCAGTCTGGGGGTGATATGCAGTGGATAACGCAAGGGAACATCAGAGAAGCCTACTGAGTTCCTTTGCAAAGCGAGAAGCAAATTGAGGGCCTCAATCAAAGATGATCCTCTCATAGAGGCCAAATCTAGGGTATACCTTCTTAAAATAGAGGACGGTGACATCCTCCGCTGTGGCAGTTTTGGTGGTAGGGGAGAAAACAGCCCCCTTTGAAGATGTGAAGTCGGCCCAGACTATGACAGCCATGAAACCATTGGATTCAGGGAGATCTGTGATCATGTCACACGAGATCTGCTGAAAGGGGCAGGTAGCAGTGGACTTGTTGGGGGTGAGTGGGGGGGTCGTGGAGTGGGTGTTGACCTTGTGCTGCTGGCAAAGGGCACAGCCCTCAACATACTTGTGAATGTACTGGGCCAAACCAGGCCACCAGAATTCGCTCACAATGAGTTGTCAAGTCTTCAGAAAACCTGGGTGACCAGCAGACTCATGGTCATGACACTGTTGGAGAATGGACTTACGCAGTCTGGTGACAGGGGGAATGTAGACGTGATCCTGGTAGGTCAGAACACCTTTGTGAAGCTGCCAATCGCTAAGGTGAGAGTGGAAGGCAGTGGGAATAGAGCCATCAAAGGCTTGGAGCATCTGAAGGAAGAGGAGATCATCTTTGGACGTGGTCTTAATATGATCCTGGAGTGTGGAATCAACAAGCTGGACAAAGATGGAGTCTGGAAGGAGCACTGTCTGGGTGTTGTCTGGTGCATGGGTGAGGAAATCTGGGCATTGGGATAGGGTGTCAGGACCAGCAAGGAGGGAGCCAGGGACATGGATCATCTTATAGTCAAAGTCCGTGAGGTCAAGTAACCAGCAGGCTTGTTGGTGGTTGAGGTTCTGTGGGGCACAGAAATAGGTGAGGTTCTTGTGGTCAGTGAAGACCTGAATTGGGGATGAGGATCCACGGAGGAGATGTCTCAAGGATTTCAGGGCACAAATGATAGTGAGGAGTTCGTGATCATGGATGTCATAGTTGCATTCTGCAGCTGAGAACAACTGGGAGAGGTACGAGCAGGGGTGCCAAGCACCATTCTCATTGGTCTGTAAAAGAATACCACCCATGGCCATGCCAGAGGCGTCAGTCACAATGGTGAAAGGTGCAGACAGGTCTGGGAGGCAGAGGACTGGTTTTAAGAGGAAGAGTTCCTTCAAGCGGAGGAATGCGTCTTCCTGTGAGTGACCCCAATTCCAGGGTTGGGTTTTCTTAGTGAGGTCTATGAGGGGGTGAGCAATGGTGGAGTAGTCCGGAATGAATTGCCGGTAGTAATTGGCGAATCCAAGGAAAGACTGGACTTCTTTGACAGAGGTGGGTGCGGGCCAGGAGGTGATTCCATCAAGTTTGACAGGGTCCATGGCGAGCTTTCCAGGGGAGAGGATCATTCCAAGATAGTCTACTTGTTCTGTGGCAAAGGAACACTTGGACAGGCAGAGATGAAGGTCAAGCTTCTCCATCCATTAAAGGACTTGCTTAGTCCATTCAGTATAGAGTTGCTCATCTGGGGAGAAGATAAGAAGGTTGTCCATGTAGATGACGAGCCATCCTTTGAAAATCATGTCCTGGAACAAGTTGTTCATGAATCGCTGGAACGTGGTGGGGGAGTTGGTCATTCCGAAGAACATGACCATCGATTCAAAAAGGCCCTTGTGAGTGAGAAAGGTGCCTTTGCATTTGTGTCCTTTCTTAATCCAGACATTGTTGTAACCCCATCATACATCAAACTTGGTGAAGCCCTTCATGTCTTGCACCTTGTTGATAAGATTGTTGATCCAGGGTAGGGGGTATACGTCCTGGATGGTCTGGTTATTGAGCTTCCAATAGTCCATGCATGGTCAGAGCTTAGGGTTGCCTGAGG
The DNA here is from genome assembly GCA_038093795.1 of Retiboletus fuscus. NCBI lineage: Eukaryota > Fungi > Basidiomycota > Agaricomycetes > Boletales > Boletaceae > Retiboletus > Retiboletus fuscus. The sequence continues at coordinate 18,186 of JBBPSV010000018.1, forward strand.
GATCGAGTTCTTTCTTCTGGACGAAGAAGAAAGAGAATGCTTGGGGGGAATTCAAGGGGTGGATAGCACCGAACCGGAGATTCTCTTCTAGGAAGGCTTCAGTGGCATTGCATTCCTGTGGGAACAGTGGGTACAACTTGCCTATCTTGGGTTCAAAGCCTTCTTTAAGGTTAATCTCATGGTCGTAAGTCCGTTCCAGCAGGAGTTGTCTGATTGGTCATTCTTCAAACACCTTTCAGAACTGCTCATACTCTGCTGGGAGGGTGACTTTGGGTTTCTTGTTGAACTCCACCTGTGCGAGTTGCATGGTGGAGGTAATCTTGGTGATGACTGGAGAGCCTAGGGGGTAGAACCATGATCCACACTGTTGGATGTGGCCTATGCAATAATGGTTGTGAGCTCTCTGGCAGAACTCACTCTCTGATTCTTCGTCAAGATATTCATAGAGTTAAGTGTGGTCAACACAGTTAACCTTGACTTGGCATGGGGGGGTCCAGTCGAAGCTGGGTCTCTTGAAACAATTGCTGTACTCAGAGGTAGCAATGTTGTGTTCCTAAAAAAGAATCTTGGATTGGTCACAGGATTCAGGAATGTCAATTGTCTGTTTGAACCAGTCAATCTTTGGGTTGGTGGAGCAGAGCCATGGGAGTCCAAGGATGACATTCTCACTTCCACAAGACATGACGTGGAACAGAACTTTCTGAGTAATCTCTCTGGTGTTGGCATAGAGGGTACAGGTGAATCTAATGGCTCTGTGGGAGTTACTGGATTGATCGACATTCTGAACTGGGATGGGTTTTGGTAGTCACGTGATGGGGAGTTTGTACTTTCACATGAAATCCCAGTCTATGCATGAGATATTGGTGCCCCTGTTGATCAGGGCATGGGTGTCAACAGCTTTGAGGATGTGCACAGCTACGATGAGTTGAACTGGGATTTGCATTGACTTGCGAGTCTCAGATACTAGTACATTGGCACATCTAGGAGGAGTCCGCATTGATGGGGTCCTCCACTCTAAAAATCCTTTTGAAAGAAGGAAATTCTAGCTACTGACTCGACTTCGTCATCATCATCCTCGCAGTTGGCTAGCTCAGGAATGTCATCCTTCTTGACCTTACAGGTCTTCTTAGGGTTCTTGGAAGAGTTGTAGACCTTGCACTCCTTTGCCATATGGCCAGTCTGGCAGCATCAGAGGCATCAGCCTTCCTTGAAACACTTCTGCCTTTCAGCTTCAGTGAGCTTGGGGGGAAGATGGACCAAATCAACATCCATGGCGTTGGGGTCTTTCTCTTCTTTCTTAGAATGGGTAGGCACATATGAAGTGCCAGGCTTCTTATGTTGCTGGGCGATCCCACAAGCTTGTTGGTGGTGGGAGTCAAAGAGAGCCACCTTTTTGTACCAGTTGGCAACTTTGGTGGGGGGGTTCTCCATTTGGAGAACATTGAACGTCAGATCTTCAGGTATACCCACAGAGTAGTAGGAGATCAGAACCGACTCATCAGTTACTCCTGTGGCGGATACCTTGGACCTAAACTGGGTGGTGTAATTAGCTAGAGAAGGGGAGAACTCGCCCATCTTTCCTGGGATTATGTGCTTGGTGGCGAGCCAGGTGAGCATGTTGGTAACTGATTCTGAATGGGTGTTATGACTTGACCTGGCCCGTTTATTTCTTTTCTTTTCTTTTCATAGCTTAGCCTCGATGGATCGCTATCAATCTCGCCTGGCGCTACCCAGGCTACTCTCATATGGCATGTAGGTCATTATCCCATGGACCACATCATACATTTCATTTCTGACTAATGATGCTGCTGTCATTGTCATTTCAGGTCGTTCTGACCACTTCTCTGTTTCATGATAATCATTGATTGACAGCTGCTTCTGATCGACACTGATTGACAGATCTGCAGTGGATATGACTCATTTCAACTCATCCCAAGTCTTTATGCTTTCCGAGTCATATCTCTCTTAGTCCCATGTTTTCCTGCTCAGTCCATAGGGTTCCATGGCCTTCTATGGCCAGAGTATATAATCCCTAGTCTCTACACTTGTATTCTCTAAGCTAGAGCTACTCAATCCTACCTTTGAGATAACTCCTATGCTCGATCTCCCAAGACTGGGATAAGACTCATCCACCTCAGACTCATTGTATCCTTCAATGCTGAGCATGCTCTTCATGAGCAGATACCTCGCCCGAAGGTCTTAGTCGTACCATAGCATCAAGAATGCTGGTACTCCCTAGTCCCAGACCTTACCCTTGAGTCTATGCTCAATCCTACCCAGGCCAAGCATAACAAAAGCTCTAGCTTACCACATCGTGGCTACCATCGAGTAGGCCCTCCTCCTCAGCCCGACCGCCACCAATCTCCACCTCATGGAGAGCCACAGAACAGCAAGCTGCTGAATCCTCAGAATCATCAGACTCAGAAGCCTCCACTGAAGGCTCTGATAACCCTGACCTCAACCTTGAGCTATACTCTCTCTCCATGAAAGCAGAATCCCAAGAACTCTCTAGATTACTGTCCCACCAGCTTTCAGCCAGAGCAGTTATCCCTCATAGCCCCACCCCACTGTCACCGACTCCAATCACTTAAAGCGGTCACATATTTCCAGCCACAGCACCACCCACTACCCAACCCCAGACTCCCACTATGGGAATCAAGCCCATGGAAATCCGCCTTGGAGTTCCTGATGACTTCGATGGAAACCTCATGAAAGTGAAGCCTTGGCTATGCTCGGTACAATTGTACCTATCCATCAATACTGAGATTTACAATGACAATGCCAGGTGAATTGCCTACATGCTCTCCTTCATGAAGAAAGGTATGGCATCCACTTGGGCTAATACCTTCAGAGAATCCAAGATATCTGATGGAGGCTTCTCTTTCGGGAAGTGGTCTGACTTTGTTTCTGAATTTGAAGAAGTTTTCTCCCATTCAGAATTGGTTACCAACACTCTCACTTGGCATGCCACCAAGCGAATGATCCCAGGAAAGAAGGGTGAGTTTTCCCCTTCTTTGGCTAACTATACCACCCAATTTAGATCCAAGGTATCCTCCGCAGGAGTAACCGATGATTTGGTTCTAGTGTCCTATTACTCTGCAGGTATACCTGAAGATCTGATGTTTGATGTTCTCCAAATGGAGAACCCCCCTACCAAAGTCGCTGACTGGTACAAGAAGACAGCTCTCTTCGACTCTCACCGCCGATGAGCCTGAGGGATCACCCAGCAACACAAGAAACCCAGCACCCCATATGTGCCGACCTATTCCAAGAAAGAAGACAAGGACCCCAATGCCATGGACGTTGACATGGTCTGTCTTCCCCCTAAGCTTACCAAAGCTGAAAGGCAGAAGTGCTTCAAGGAAGGCCATTGCCTCTGATGCCACCAGACCGGCCATATGGCAAAGGAGTGCAAGGCCTATGACTTTTCCAAGAACCCAAAGAAGACCCAAAAGGTTAAGAAGGACGATGTTCCTGAGCTAGCTGACTGTGAGGACAATGATGAAGTTGAGTTGGTAGCTAGGATTTCCTTCTCCCGAAGGGATTTTTAGAGCGGAGGACCCTGTCAACACAGACTCCTCCTAGATGTGCCAATGTACTAGTATCTGAGACTTGCAAATCAATGCAGATCCCAGTCCAGCTCATCATACCTGTGCACTCCCTTAAAGCTGTTGACACCCATGCCCTGATCAACAGTGGTGCCAATATCTCATGCATAGACTGGGATTTCATGTGAAAGCACAAACTCCCCATCACGCAACTACCAAAACCCATCCCAGTTCGGAACGTCGACCAATCCAGCAACTCCCATAGAGCCATCTGATTCACCTGTACCCTCTATGCCAACACCAGAGGAATCACCCAGAAGGTTCTCTTCCATGTTATGTCATGTGGAAGTAAGAACATCATTCTCGGACTCCCCTGGCTCTGCTCCACCAACCCGCAGATTGACTGGTTCAAACAGATGATCGACATCCCAGAATCCTGCAATTAATCCAAGGTTCTTTTTCAGGAACACAACGTCACTACCTCTGAGTATAGTGATCATTTCAAGAGACCCAGCTTCAACTGGACCCCCCCATGCCAAGTTAAGGTCAACCATGTTGACCATGCTCGACTCTACAAATACCTCGACAAAGAATCAGAGAGTGAGTTCTGTCAAAGAGTTCACAATTACTATTGCATAGGCCAGATCCAATGGTGTGGGTCACGGTTCTACCCTCTAGGCTCTTTGGTCATCGCCAAGATTACCTCCACCATGCAACTCGCACAGGTGGAGTTCAACAAGAAACCCAAAGTCACCCTCCCAGCAGAGTATGAGCAGTTCCGAAAGGTGTTTGAAGAATGACCAATTGGACAACTCCCACTGGAACAGACTTACGGCCATGAGATTAACCTTAAAAAAGGCTTTGAACCCAAGATAGGCAAACTATACCTGCTATCCCCACAGGAACGCAACGCCACCAAAGCTTTCCTAGAAGAGAACCTCCAGTCCGGTGCTATCTGCCCCTTGAACTCTCCCCAAGCATCCCCTTTCTTCTTTGTCCAGAAGAAAGAACTCAACTCTGCTGGTAACCCTAAGCTCTGACCCTGTATGGATTATCGGCAGCTCAATGACCAGACTATCTGGGATGTGTACCCCTTACCCCGGATCAATGACCTCATTAACAAGGTGCAAGATGCAAAAGTCTTCATCAAGTTCAATGTCCAATGGGGGTACAACAATGTCTGGATCAAAGAGGGACAGCAATGGAAAGGCACCTTCCTTACCCACAAGGGCCTCTTTGAACCAATGGTCATGTTCTTTGGAATGACCAACTCCCCAGCTATGTTCCAATGATTCATGAATGATTTGTTCCGGGACATGATCTCCAAAGGATGGCTCGTCATCTACATGGATGACCTCCTTATCTTCTCTCCAGACAAGCAACTCCACACCGAATGGACTAAGAGAGTCCTCCAACAGATGGAAGAACTTGACCTCCATCTCTGCTTGTCCAAGTGTTCCTTTGCCACAGAACAGGTGGATTACCTCAGCATGATCCTCTCTCCCGGTAAACTTGCCATGGATCCTGTCAAACTTGATGGGATTACCTCCTGGCCTGCTCCAACCTCCATCAAAAAAGTCCGGTCTTTCCTTGGATTTGCCAACTACTATCGGCAATTCATCCCAGACTATTCCACCATAGCTTGCCCCCTCATTGACCTCACTAAGAAAACCCAACCTTGGCAGTGGGATTACTCGCAGGAAGCTGCATTCCTCTGTTTAAAGGAACTCTTCCTTTCCAAACCCGTACTCTGCCTCCTAGATCCCACTGCACCATTCACCATTGCAACCAATGCCTCTGGCGTGGCCACAGGTGGTATCCTTTTACAAACTGACGAGAATGGTGCTTGGCATCCTTGCTCGTATCTATCCTAGTCATTCTCCCCCACAGAACGCAACTATGACATTCACAATCGTGAACTTCTCACAATCATCTGTGCCTTGAAATCCTAGCAACACCTCCTGCACAGTTCTTTCACCCTGGTCCAAGTCTTCACAGATCACAAGAACCTCACATACTTCTGGGCCCCATAGAACCTCAACTGTCGACAAGCCCACTGGCTACTAGACCTCACAGACTTTGACTACAAGATGATCCATGTCCCTGGATCCCTTCTCGCCAGCCTGGATGCCCTTTCTCACTGCCCGGATTTCCTTGCTTACACACTGGACAACACACAGACTGTCCTCTTACCAGACTCCATCTTCATCCGACTCATTGATTCCATACTCCAGGATCACATTAAGACTACGTTGAAGGACGACCCCCTGTTCCTTCAGACACTCCAGGCCTTTGATGGCTCTATCCCCACCACCTTTCGCTCTCACCTCAGCGATTGGCAACTCCATGAAGGTGTTTTGACCTACCAAGATCACGTCTACATTCCCCCCATCGCCCGACTGCGTAAGTCCATCCTCCAAAGGTGTCACAACCATAAGTCTGTGGGTCACCCTGGTTTCCTTAAGACTCGACAGCTCATTGCAAGTGAGTTCTGGTGGCCTGGTTTGGCCCAGTATGTTCGCAAGTATGTCGAGGGCTGTGCCCTTTGCCAGCAGCACAAGGTCAACACCCACCCTACTGTTACGATTCATCGTGCCCCTATACTTTTTCCTCGCTTAGTCCTAGTCATGGCTTACCCAGCCATACCTCATCCCTCGCTTAGCCTAGTCCTGACCTACCCAACCAGTCAGCCCACCGATAGTCCTCACCGGACTTCATGCCTATGCATCACCAAGAACCCACTAAGCATTCCCTTGCTTAGTCCTCACATCGAGCCCATCCTGGCTCTCCGCTGATCATAGTCCGTTCCGCCTGACTGGAACCCCTAAGTCTCATAGCGCTGGTCTCTTTGTGAGCATCACCAATTGAGCATCCCTCCGAGACCCCATCCCCAGCCTGGGACTCCAACAGTCCACTCCTAGACCTCTCACCTAGACTCATGATGCAGTCCACTCGTGGACCGACAGTACGCTGCACCGCCCCTGTCTCTGTCCTCTGACGTCATCACAGAACCTCCTCCACTGAGTCCAACCTCGGACCCTCTCCTCAGCCTGGCCTTGCACCTATGCCACGCACTGTTCCCTTTGGGCCTTACCCCGAACGTGCACACTGCCCTCAGACTCCTCCATCCTTGGTCCCAGTCTACCGGTTCTCTTACAGAACCCGCCCCAGTCCCTCGGCTCCTCAGCTGAGCTCCAGCCTCTCAACCGGATCCTATGCCAGACCCTTGGTAGGATTAATCACATATCCTTGGATATCTCCTATCCAAGTCCCATCATTGACAATGGCGTATGCGCCTTCCCTTAGCTTTAGCCTTTCTCAGCACCTCGCCTCATGCATCCCTTCTATTACCACCGAAGGTGATGCTTCTCTCGCTTAATCGAGATCATTGATTGATAGGACACTTCCTGATCGACAGATCCGCAGTGCATATGACTCATTTCATTTACCATTCAATGAGTCATACTTCACGGTTTCCTTTAGAGATGTGCACCCTTCATCCATTCAGCACATCTCCCCTACTTAGCCATACCACAGCCGGTTTCCCTTACTTAGATGCCCGGTCTGTGTGCACACTTGACTCCTATATAATAGGTGCTCCACTGTCTCCAGTACCTTAGCTTAGTTTACCTGAATCACCATATACTCCTAGATTCATAGACTCACCGATAATCCCAATGCCTTCATCTTGACTCTTGTCTGAAGGCCGTCTCGACCCTCAACCACGCCGCCTACCATGTAGCCTTAGAATGTGAGAACTCACCTTCTCGTGCCTCCACTCATCTCTAGTAGTCCGTTACCCAGACTACTATAGCCTGAGTCCTAGAAGGCGGCTTACCCTCAGGTCTATGCGCGACCCTGCCTGGGCCATGCATAACACCCACGACCTCTCTGCTCACCCCCAACAAGTCCACTGCCACCCGCCCCTTCCAGCAGATCTCGTGCAACATGATCATGGATCTCCCCAAGTCCAATGGTTTCATGGCTGTTATAGTCTGGGCTGACTTTGCATCTTCGAAGGGGGCTGTTTTCTGCCCTACCACTAAGACTGCCACAGTGGAGGATGTCACTGTTCTCTATTTTAAGAAGCTTTACCCCAGATTCAGCCTCTATGAGAAGATCATCTCCGATCGAGGCCCCCAATTTGCTTCTCGCTTCACAAAAGAACTCGGCAGGCTTCTCGGATGTTCTCTTGCATTATCCACTGTGTATCACCCCCAGACTGATGGGGAAACTGAGCAGATCAATCAGGAACTTGAGACTTACATGCAAATCTTTGTGGGGAACAACCCCACCACATGGGCCGATCGGCTGATCCATGCTGAATTTACTCACAATCACCGCCCTCATTCTGTCACCAGTAAATCCCCATTTTACCTAATGATGGGATATCAACCTACTTCCATCCCCACTGTCCTCCCACTCACAGACCTCCCTGCTGTGGAGGATCGCATCAAAGAACTCACTGCTGCTCGCCAAGAAGCCCTTGCTGCCCATGAACTAGCTAGGCAAGTCATGGCTTCTTGGAACAAGAAGAATTTCACCCCGTTCAAGAAAGGTGATCAAGTCTGGCTCGAGGCCAGGAATTTGAAACGCAACCTGACTCACCCGAAATTCACCCCGAAATATGAAGGACCTTTTACCTTTACCAAGGTACTGTCCCTGATCACATATCAACTCTGCCTCCCCAAGACGTGGAAAATACATCCAGTCTTCCACACATCACTCCTCACCCCCTACAAGGAGAACTCCGTACATGGCCCCAACTTCCCATCACCCCCACCTGACCTTATCGATGGAGAAGAACAGTATGAAATTGAAAAGATCATATGACACCAGGGCTCCACTGCCAACTGACAGTTTCTTGTCCACTGGCATGGCTTTACCACTGCCGATGACACCTGGCTCCCTGAATGGGAGTTTAAACATGCGCAAGCAGTCCTTCGAAGCTATAAGAAGCTTCATCCCAAGGTCTTCCCTCCATAGAACTCTACATGCTGGTCTCTACGTGAGAATCATCAACCGAGTCCTACCAACCTTCGATACTTAGCAACATGTCTTACTCCCCATCTACCAAGTCCTCTCTCACCGAATCCTTGTTCACCGACTCTGTTCTTCCCCCACTTGAAGGAGTCGATGAATCCTCCCCCCTCACACAGGAGCTTTCAGCTCCTACCATTCACCCCCCCATGGTGCTCACCGATGACTGTTCCAGTAACGTTGCCACCCCTGGGTAGAACACTGCTCCTCTTCCTTGGCCCTCTGTCCTTGAGGAGGAAGAGAAACCCAAGACGATCCTCTTTGTCAATGTACCCCATTTCGCCTACCCCCTTTGGTCCGACCCACTGTCATGTGAGTCAGGATGACTCCTTCAGACTGGCCTCAGAGACTCCCACCTGGCCACTACTATGCAGGCCCACCTAGATGTAGATTCTCCCCTCAAATCTTTATACTTAGCATTTTTACAGGTCTCGTGTCTCGACCCCATTGCCTTGTTTACCTCTGCCAATGCCCAGTCGGAGTTTTTCTCCACACAGCTCCACCTTATAGCCCGCCGCATTCACTCCTATCTCCTATCAGTCATGCACCAGCTAAATATACTGGATTTCATTGCTGACATTAAATGCTACTCCCAGGACCTCACCAAGGCTGGTCTCCCAGCTCCCCCCATTCGACCCCCTCTCCCCATCAAAACCATTCTAGTCCCTTTGCCAGCTGAGCCGATTGCTCCAATGCTGTCTGCATTGTCCCCTCCATTATCACCCAGCAAGGTGAACCTTATTGATTGACTTGAGAGGGTCCATCTTATGAATAAAGGTGAGATCAGCCTCACAACCGATCATCCCATGTATAATGCATCCTGCTTTCATTGTCACTAGCTTGGACACTGGCGCATCAATTGCCCAGAGACATTGACAGGTGGATCAGGTTCAGGAAGTTGTGCTGGAGGAAGTGTAGGAGGGATGATTAGACCAGGTGCAGCTGGAGCTGGTAGAGGGAGTGCTGGAGGTTGCATAGCAGGCTGAGGTAGAGCTGGAGCTGGAAGCTGCTGAACTGGTTGGCCCTCCACAGCTACAGAACCAGGCAACACTGAAGAGTCTTCATCATCCAATACCAATGGGGGAACATAAGACAATTGCAATGGTATGGACTACAATAGGGCAGAGGGGTGAGCAAGGAAGTGGCATTCATCAAAATTAGCATGTTCTGAGATATGAGTACACTTGGTCAATGGATTATAGAACTTCCATGCCTTGTACACATCAGGATACCCAATAAAAGTGCACTTCTCATAGTAAGATCCCAATGCAGAGCGCTGGTCCCTATAGAGATGCACATAGGTAGTATGACCCCAAACTTGCAGGTGAGACACATCAGGCCTTGATCCATGCCATCACTTATAGGGAGTGGAATTGTCAAGTGCAGCTGTAGGACATCTGTTTCAAACATGCACAAGTGCAGCCAAAACTTCACCTCAAAATGAAGTAGGAAGGCCTGATTCATGCAGCATGCTGGTAATGCACTCAGAGAGAAGTTGGTTGGCATGCTCAGCAACTCCATTTTGCTGAGGATGTGCTTTGGCTGTGTGCTGGCACATGATATCATATTGAGTGGTGAAATTTGCGAAGGCATTGCTCATATACTCCCCTCCTTTGTCGTCTCACAGTGTCTTGAGTTTGCACTCTGACTGGATCTTTGCAAATGCCTTGAATGTCTTGAAAGCATCAAAAACATCAGATTTGTGCTTAATAGGCACAACAAAGTGATATCTTGGGTAGTCATTGATGAAATTGACCCAATAGTGGTACCCAAACACAAATGGATGAGTAACCATGTGCACATCCATATGGACAAGCTCCAGAGGATGAGAGGAGTGAGTTTCAGATGGAGGGAATGGATTTGCATGCATCTTGCCAGCAAAACATGGCTCACAGACTGGATCAGGTGTGGATTTGGTGTCCAGCTGCAATCCAGTGGTGAACTTATACTCATACAGTGCCCTAACACCAGCAAGGTGATGATTGTTATGTGTGGCCTGGGCAGGGTCACACATAGACCTGAGGATAAGCCATCTTCTAGGGCTCAGACTATGATAGACTGGAAACAGGCTACCAGAGGAGAGGGAAGGCATAAGAAGGTGAGTTCTCACATTCTTGAGGCTACATGATAGGCAGCTGGTTGAGGGTCTTGGACAGCCTTCCAGACAGGGTCAAGGAGAAGGCATGGGTATTATTGGTGAGTCTATGAATCTAAGGAGGTATGGGATTCAGGCAGACTAAGCTAAGGTATCAAGAAGTATGGAGCACCTATTATATAGGGGTTAAGTGTGCACACAGACCAGGCATCTAAGTAAGGAAGATGGGCTGTGGTGAGGCTAAGTAAAGGAGATGTGCTGAACAGATGAGGGATGCACATCTCTAAAGGAAGCAGTGAAGTATGACTCAATGAATGAGTAATGAAATGAGTCATACACACTGTGGATCTGTTGATCAGGAAGCGTCCTGTCGATCAATGATCTCAGCTAAGCGAGAGAAGCATCACCTTTGGTGGCAATAGAAGGGATGCATGAGGTGAGGTTCTATGAAAGGCTAAAGCTAAGAAAAGGCACATATGCCATTGTCAATGATGGGACTCAGATAGGAGATGTTCATGGATACATGAGTAATCCTACCAAGGGTCTGGCATAGGGTCCAGTCAGGAGGCCAGAGCTCAGCTGGGGAGCTGAGGGACTGGGACAGGCTCTGTTGGAGAACCAGTAGACTGGGGCTGAGGACAGGAAAGTCCAAGGGCAGTATGCATGTTTGGGGTGAGACCTGAGGGAACAGTGCATGACATGGGGGCAAGGCCAGGCTGAGGGGAGGGTCCAAGGTTGGACTCAGCTCAAGGGGATCTATAGTGACATCAGAGGATGGAGACAGGGGCGATACAGTGGACTGTCAATCCATGAGTGGACTACATCATAAGTCTAAGCAGGGAGTCTAGGGGTGGACTGTTGGAGTTCCAGGCTAAGGACTGGAGACAGGGGTCTTGGAGGGATGCTCAATTGGTGATGCTCACAGAGAGACCAGCACTGTGAGACTTAGGGGTTCTGGTCAGGTGGAACAGACTATGATCAGAGGGAGGGCCAGGATGGGCCTGACATAGGGACTAAGCAAGGAAGTGCTTAGTGGGTTCAAGGCAATGCATAGGTGTGGAGTCCAGTGAGGACTAGTGGTGGGCTGGCTGGGTAAGCCAGGACTAGGCTAAGTGAGGGACGAGGTATGGCTGAATAAGCCATGACTAGGACTGAGCGAAGGAAAAAGTATAGGGGCACAATGAATCATAACAATGATGAGCAAACCTGTGATGCCAGAGAGACAGATCAAGTGGCAAAGATGATTCAGGGCAAGCAGCCTCACTGACAGAGGTGGTAAAACCATCCAAGAATACAGCATTGTTTTCTTAGATGGTGGTAACAAATAATGGGGGCCCAGAAGGCCTAGAAAACACCATATGGGTTGAATCTATATTGACAACAAATCCAAAGTACTTTGTAAGGTATAGGACAGATAGAAGATTGTTGTGAAGCTCAGGAACATGCAAGACACAATTGAACTCCACAGCTCTAGTCCTCTTCCCCTTAATGACAGGATAGAACACAACAGATCCAATATCAGCAGAATAGACAATGGTGCTGTCCACCAGCTTGATTGGGATACATTTTGGGGTATAATTGCATAACCAGTGGCAATGAGGGATCATATGAGAAGTGGTTCCTGAGTCTGCATTCCAATCAATATCAGAATCAATAGGAGATGACAATGAGGGGTGAGAGGTGGTACTGGAATGAGTACTTGCATTTCCTGCAAGTTTCACACCATCTTGAGATGTCTGGACAGAGTTTTCCACAGCTGGGGCAGGTGTGGCAGATGGAGGTGGTGTTACAACTTGACCTGGCCCTGTTTATTTCTTTTCTTTTCTTTCCTTAGTCTAGTCTCACTGGATCACTATCCATCTCGTCTGGCCTCATCCAGACCACTCTTGCACAGCACGTTGGTCATTATCCCATGGACTGCATCATACATTTCATTTCTGACTACTGACCCTGCTGTCATATGTCACTTCAGGTCGTTCTGACCACTTCTCCATTTTATGATGATCTTTGATTGACAGCTGCTTCTGATCGACTCTGATTGACAGATCTGCAGCAGATATGACTCACTTTGACTCCTCCCGAGTCTTTATGCTTTACTGAGTCATATCTCCTTTGTTCCTTGTTTTCCCAGTCATTCCATGGGCTTCTCTGACTTTCCATGGAACTTGTATATAAGCTGTAGTCTCAATGCTTGTACTCCTTAATCTAGAGCTACTCAATCTACCCTTTGAGATAACTCCTACGCTCGATCTCCCAAGACCAGGATAAGACTTGTTCTTCTCAGACTCATCATATCCTTCAATGCTGAGCATGCTCTTCGTGAGCAGATACCTCACCCAAAGGTCTTAGTTGTACCATAGTGTCAAGAATGCTGGTACTCCCTAGTCCCAGATCTTACCCTTGAGTCTACATTTGACCCTACCTGGGCCAAGCATAACAAAAGCTCTAGCTTATCACGTCATGGCTACCATCAAGTAGACCCTCCTCCTCAGCCCGACCACCACTGATCCCCACCTCATGGAGAGCCACAGAACAGCAAACTACTGAATCCTCAGAATCATCAGACTCAGAAGCTTCTACTGAGGGCTCTGATAACCCCAACCTCGACCTTGATCTATGCTCTCCCTCCACAGAAGCAGAATCCCAAGAACTTGCTAGTTTACTGTCTCACCAGCTTTCAGCTAGATCAGTTATCCCTTGCAGCCCCACCCCACCATCACTGACCCTGATCGCTCAAAGCAGTCATATATTCCCAGCCATGGCACCACCCGCTGCCCAGCCCCAGACTCCCATTATGGGAGCTAAACCCACAGAAATCCACCTTGGAGTCCCTGATGACTTTGACAGAAACCTCACAAAAGCAAAGCCCTGGCTACACTCAGTACAATTGTACCTATCCATCAACGCCGAGATTTACAATGACAATGCTAGGCAAATCGCCTACGTGCTCTCCTTCATGAAGAAAGGTACAGCTTCCACTTGGGCTGATATTTTCAGAGAATCCAAGATTGCAGGTGGAGGCTTCTCTCTCAGGAAGTGGTCCGACTTTGTTTCCGAATTCGAAGGAGTTTTCTCCCATTGTTACACTTGACCTGGGTAGGGTTGAGCATAGACTCAAGGGTAAGGTCTGGGACTAGGGAGTACCAGCGTTCTTGATGCTATGGTATGACTAAGACCTTTGGGTGAGGTATCTGCTCACGAAGAGCACACTCAGTGTCAAAGGATATGATGAGTCTGAGGCAGACGAGTCTTATCCTGGTCTTGGGAGATCAAGCATAGGAGTTATCTCAAAGGTAGGATTGAGTAGCTCTAGCTTAGAGAGTACAAGCGTAGAGACTAGGGATTATATACTCTGGCCATAGAAGGTCATGGAACCCTATGGACTGAGTGGGAAAATGCAGGACTAAGAGAGATATGACTCGGGAAGCATAAAGACTCAGGATGAGTCGAAATGAGTCATATCCACTGCAGATCTGTCAATCAGTGTCGATCAGAAGCAGCTGTCAATCAATGATTATCATGAAACAGAGAAACAGTCAGAACGACCCGAAGCAACAATGACAGTGGCATCATTAGTCGGAAATGAAATGTATGATGCAGTCCGTGGGATAATGACCTATGTGCCATATGAGAGTAGCCTGGGTAGCGCCAGGCAAGACGGATAGCGATCCATCGAGGCTAAGCTATGAAAAGAAAAGAAAAGAAATAAACGGGCCAGGTCAAGCCATAACATTACCCCCCTCTTACACTCCTCAATACCACTTGAGGATTTCTAAAGATCAATGTAGCCCCCATTGGGGGAACCAGTGATGTTGGCATAGGCCATGTCATCCCAAACATCATCTGTGAAGTTGAGTTCTGGCTCATCCTAGATGCGGGATGTGAGTGGGTGAGGTTGTGGGTGGTGCGACCATCGCAATGAGCGGGAGGAACTAGAAGAGTGAGACGAGGATGAGGATGGTGTGGCAGGGCGGGGACGATGACAGAGGGGACACTGGTTCTGGATGTGTCCGGGGCACATGCGGAGACAGAAGGGACACTTGGTGCCAGACTGCCTGCTGGGTGAAGGAATCCTCCTGGCCAGTGGTGGAAACTTGGTTCTTCTCAGATAGATGCAGATGACTCAGATGAGGATGCTGATATGGCCTGTGTATCATCCCTTGCTGTCTCTCATTCCTGTCCAGAGACAATGCACCAAGAGGATGTCCAGGAGTGGCACCAGGCTGAAGTGGATGAGTTGAATGCTCAAAAGCTGAATGGTACATGGACTCTTGTCCCTAGGCCTATGGATCAACCTGTAATCAGTTCTAAGTAGGTCTTTGCATGCAAATATCATGCTGATGGCTCCTTTGATTGCTACAAGGCTCATCTTGTTACACAGGGATTCAACCAGCAACCTGGATTTGAGCATCTGGAGGTCTTTTCCCCTACTGTTTGCTTGCCAACCTTGCACATTGTCTTTACACTTGCTGCCATCCATGACTGGCATCTTTGGTCTGTTGACATTTCTTATGCTTATCTCAATGGGGAGATCAACTGTGAGGTGTATATGGAGCAGCCACCTGGCTTTGCAGAAGGTGACTCCAAGAAGCTTGTCTGTCAGCTACAAAAGGTGCTCTATGGCATGAAGCAAGGTGGGAATCACTGGCATTACAAGCTGCACACTGTGCTCACATTGATGGGTTTCACCCTGACCTACTCAGATGCTGCTGTCTACATCTTCACTTGAGGTGATATTTGCATCATTCTGCCAGTCTTCATTGATGATATGACCTTTGCCTCACCATCTTTGGATGCCATCAAGCACACTGTGGAACAGCTGCACAAGCATTTCAAGATCCATGAATTGGGACCTACTGTTGAGATTTTAGGGATCAAGATCAATTAAAATCACTCTTGTCACACTCTCACTCTTTCCCAGCATCAGTATTGTGTAGAGATGCTCAAGCACTTTGGAATGGGTGATTGCAAGCCTGTTAGCACCCCCATGGACCCTGGTCTCTCTCTATCCCACTTCCAGTCATCTCAAATGCCCACAAAGTCTGCTTTGATGCACTCAGTGGACTATGGTGGTGCTGTTGGCTTGTTGCAGTATCTTTCTTGCACCACTTGCCCAGATATTGCCTATACTGTTGGTCAGCTTGTATCTTTCACCTCCAATGCTGGTGTAGCACATTGGAATGCTATCAAGCACTTGTTTCACTATATATGAGGCACTTTGGACTATGGTATCACCTATTTCCCTGATCCTTCAACAACTCAGCTCTTCTCCACCTATGTTACAACTTGACCTGCTTACATTTATTTCTTTCCTTCTTTTAACTTAGCTTAGTCTCAATGGGCTCTTGCCCATCTTGTCTGGCCTTACCCAGACTACTCTCATGATATGTAGGTTATTTTTCCACAGACTGCATCACATGTTTCATTTCTGACTAATGACCCTGCTGTCATTTGTCACTTCAGGTCATTCTGACTGCCTTCTGTTTCATGATAATCTTTGATTGACAGCTGCTTCTGATCGACAGATCTGCAGCAGATATGACTTGTACTTACTCATTCTGACCTTTCCCTTCACCCTGAGTTATATCCCCCTTGTTCCTGTTCTTTCTGCATTCCATGGAGTTCTCCGACCTTCTATGGCTTGTGTATATAAACTGTAGTCCTAGCATTTGTATTCACTAAGCTAGAGCTACTCAATTCACCCTTTGAGATAACTCCTACACTCGATCTCCCATCTCCAGGATCAGACTCATCCTCATTGGACTCCTCTGACCCTTTGTCACTGAGTGTGCTCTCCATGAGCAGATACCTTGCCTGAAGGCCTTAGTCATACCAAAACATCAAGAACACTGGTACTCCTTAGCCCCAGAAACTTACCCTTGAGTCTACGCTTGACCCTACCTGGGCCATGCATAACAAAAGCTCTAGCTTACCACATCACAGCTACCTTTGGGTAGACCCTCTTCATCAGCTCAATCTCCACTGATCTCCACCTCTTGGAGAGCCACAGAACAGCAACCACTAAATCCTCAGAATCATTGGACTCAGAAGCTTCCACTGAGGGCTCTGGTAAACCCAACCTTGACCTAGACCTACACTCTCCCTCCATGGAAGCAGAATCCCAAGAACTCTCTAGATTACTCTCCAACCAACTTTTGGCTGGAGCAGTTATTCCTTGAAGTCCCACACCACCATTACCAACACAGATTGCTCAAAGTGGTCACATCTTCCCTGCCATGGCACCTCCTGCTGCCCAGCCCCAGACTCCTGCTATGGGAACTAAGCCCACAGAAATCTGTCTCAGAGTTCCAGAGGACTTTGACAGCAACCTCATGAAGGCATGCCCCTGGCTGCACTTGGTACAATTGTACCTCTTGATCAATGCTGAGATATACAACAATGATGGGTGGTGAATTGCCTACATGCTCTCATTCATGAAGAAGGGTATGGCCTCTACCTGGGCCGATACTTTCAGAGAATCCAAGATTGCAGGTGGAGGCTTCTCTCTCAGGAAGTGGTCTGACTTTGTGGCCAAATTTGAAGGAGTTTTTACCCATTCAGAATCAGTTACCAATGCCATCACTTGGCTAGCCACCAAGTGAATGATCCAAGAAAAGAAAGGAGAGTTCTCTCCCTCTCTGACTAACTACACTGCCCAATTCAGGTCCAAGGTATCTGCCACAGGAGTAACTGATGAGTTGGTTCTTATTTCATATTACTCTGCAGGTATTCCCAAAGATCTGATGTCCGATGTTCTCCAGATGGAGAATCCCCCTGCTAAAGTCACTGACTGGTACAAGAAAGTGGCTCTCTTTGACTCCCACTGCTGACAGGCCCATGGGATTGCCCAGCAACACAAGAAATCCAGCACTCCTTACATGCTGACCTATTCAAAGAAAGAAGACAAGGACCCCAATGCCATGGATGTCAATGTGGTCTGTCTTCCCCCTAAGCTCACTGAAGCCAAGTGCCAGAAATGCTTCAAAGAAGGACAATGTCTTCATTGTCATCAGACTGGCCACATGGCCAAGGAGTGTAAGGTCTACAACTCATCCAAGAACCCCAAGAAGACCTGCAAGGTCAAGAAGAATGATGTTCCTGAGCTAGCTGACTGCAAAGAGGATGATGACAAAGTTGAGTCAGTAGCTAGGATCTCCTTCTTCCGAAAGGATTTTTAGTACAAAGGACCCTATCAACACAAACTCCTCCTAGGTGTGCCAATGTACTTGTATCTGAGACTCGCAAATCCATGCAAATCCCAATTCAGCTTATTGTACCAGTGCACACTCTCAAAGCTGTTGACACCCATGCCCTAATTGACAGTGGCACCGATATCTGCATAGATTGGGACTTGGTGCAGAAGCACAAACTCCTGATTATTTGACTTCTGAAACCTATTCCCATCTGGAACATTGACCAATCTAGTAACTCCCATGGAGCCATCTGATTCACATGCACCCTCTATGCCAACACTGGAGGGATCACCCAGAAAGTTCTCTTCCATGTCATATCCTGTGGAAGTGAAAATATCATCCTAGGACTCTCTTGGCTTTGTTCCACCAACCTGAAGATTGATTGGTTGAAGCAGATGATTGACATCCCAGAGTCTTGCGATCAATTGAAGACTCTTTTCCAAGAACACAACGTCACCACCTCAGAACACAGTGATCATTTCAAGAGACCCAGCTTTGACTAGACCCCCCCATGCCAAGTCAAGGTCAACTGTGTTGACCACACTTGACTCTACAAGTACCTCGACAAAGAATCTGAGAACAAGTTCTGTCAACAAGCTCACGATCACTACCACAGTGGCCATATCCAGCAATGTGGTTCACAGTTCTATCCTCTAGGATCCCCAGTCATAGCTAAGATTACCTCAGCCATGCAACTAGCACAGGCCAAGTTCAACAAGAAACCTGAGGTCATTCTTCCCCCAGAGTACAAGCAGTTCCAAAAGGTGTTCCATGGGTGACCCATCAGACAGTTACTACTAGAATGGACTTACGACCACAAGATTAACCTTAAGGAAGGCTTTGAACCTAAGATTGGCAAGTTATACCTGCTATCTCCATGGAAACATGAAGCCACCAAAGCCTTCCTAGAAGAGAACCTCCAGTCCAGTGCTATCTGCCCTTCAAACTCCCCCCAAGCATCCCCCTTCTTCTTTGTCCAGAAGAAAGAAGTTGATTCCTCAGGAAACCCAAAGCTCTGACCATGCATGGACTATCTGTCATATTCCAGAAATTTCGCTAAGTCCAAACTTGGACATCCGAGCCTACCCCCAAGTCTTTACTCGACCGACCCAATACTCTTCCTTTCGGCTTGGACCCCCGACCTCTCGGATGTCCGACCTTAGTCTTTCATAGTATGTTCCTCTCCATTTCTATTACGTTACTTTGTCTATATCTGTACTAGTCTCGCTACTTACTTGCATCTGATCCTATGCTCTCGTTAGTAACACAGCTCTGGCTTTCTTTCATCCGAACACTGCTTCGGCATACTTGTACCCGGATTCATTCTACTTACAAACCCTTACTCAGATGTTACTAATACACCTCTGAACCTTAGTATATAAACCTCACCGAATCATGTACTTTCTTTAGTTTGAATATCAACTATATTCTCAGCTCCAAACCCCCGAATCCCTTGAGTCTTGAAGACTCTCATCTATCTGACTTCTAGTTGTAATCTCGTTGTTGTTTACAACATTGAGTTCGACACCTCTGACCCTCCGACTTCTGACCCCGAAATAAGGGGCTGAACTCTGCAAGGGCACACCACATACAATGAAGCTGAAGCCCCATGTCTCGGCTTGATCTCCGACATTTCAGAGATAAGCCTCGGAGTTGACTTGGTTTTAACAGTATATTCGAACTCAAACTTGCAAAGAGTTCTAACCATGGCTATGCATACCACCAGATCCCAAGCTCACGCTGCGAGCACAAACCCTCCGCCATCTCCTCGTTATAACTTACTCAGCGCATTTGGAAGTAGTCGATGAGGCCCCAAACTCATAAACCAATTTCGGAGCTTCTCTGCTCACCGAACCCCATTGTCACCAACCCTGGGAGCACATATCATCGAGTTAGCAGCCGATGAAGAAACAAAGGATTCCTCTCCCCTTTCCACCCCATACTCTAGCCAGAGGGAACCTAACCCTCGCACTCCCCTGAACGAAGGAGGTCCTCCAGAAGACCCAGACTTCCCTGGAAATAACCCTTCTGATGATGACTCAGACTTCCCTGGCGATGACCAACTATCCAACTCTGAGAATGAGAACATCCCCCGAGACACCTTGGCTCAACTCGCAAACGCCATCCAGGGTCTTGCTCGTTCCAATCGTCATCCCACCTCCGAATCCACCCCCTGAACCAAAGTCTGAGAACCCAACCAGTTTGACAGGACGGAACCCCGCAAACTCCAAGTGTTCTTGGTACAATGTGAACTCAACTTCCAAGACCACCCAAAGGCATTCAGTACAGATCGTGCCAAAGTCACCTTTGCAAAATTGTACCTGAAGGGTATGGCACTGGAGTGGTTCGAACCAGACCTCCTCCAGATGGAAGAACCTGCACTCCATCCTATCTGGATGGATGACTATAAAGAGTTCATCTTGGAACTCCAAACCAACTTTGGACCCCACGACCCTGTTGGAGATGCCGAACATCAGTTAGACCACCTCACCATGAAGGATGGTCAGTGCATCAACAAGTACGTTGTGGAGTTCAACAGGCTAGCCTCTCAAGTCCGAGGTTATGGAGAAGGTGCCCTCCGACACTACTTCTATAATGGTCTCCCCGACTGAATCAAAGACGAAATCTCTCGCATTGGAAAGCCCCCCACTCTTTCTGAGATCCGACACCTTGCTCAGGCCATCGACACATGCTATTGGGAGCGCAAGTCTGAGGTCAACCGACAGGCAAAGCTGTCCAATCAGCCTTCCTCGCAGAAGGCTACATCCAACAAACAATCTACCTCTGCATCATCCTCTATGCACCCCTCTGGTGGCTCCAAAGACTCCAAGGAGTCTAAGGGCAAAGGCACCATCACCTCTGGACCTCTGAAGCCTGATCTCTTGTCAAAGTTGGGCAAAGATGGCAAGCTCACCAATGAGGAACAGAAGCACTGATTCGACAACAAGCTCTGTATGTTTTGTGGACTCACTGGCCACATGGCTAAGGACTGCCTGAAGTCTTCTTCGAAAGCATCCAAGACCCGAGCAGCAACCACCGCTCCGGAGACTAAACTGGACACCTCCACCTCAGAGGCAAAAAAATAGTCAGCAACCTCCTGAACTCTGCACAAGAAGGAGGTTGCGTTGACCCCAAGTGTGCAAAGGAAATCTGACTCAACGCATCCACTCTTTCAGACCCAAAATCACTTATGCCTTCCATCACTCTTATATCTTATCCGATCCCTGCTTTTCCTGCACTTGTAGATTCCAGATCCTCCGATTGTTTCATTGATACATATTTTGTTAATAAACATGGACTTTCAACCTATCCTGTACCCCCACTGCAACTCCAACTCTTCGATGGAACCACAAACCATACCATCACTTGAGCTATCAACCTTTCCATCCAATTTGAAACTGGTGACATCACTCCAACGACGTTCTACGTCACTCCGCTGGATTCGTCTTGCTCTCTTGTTCTAGGACACAACTGGCTCACCCTCCACAATCCATTGATTGATTGGGTTTCAAGCAGTATTTCTTTCCATTCACCCAAGCAGCATCTGCCAGCACCTCCAAGCTCCCCTCCAAAGCCTCAGGAGTCACCTCCCTTAGCCGATTCACTCCCATCCGATCCACCCAGTTTCTCCAATCGCAAGGCCCCCCCCATTGCGATCATTAGTGCACCAGCCTTTGCATTGGCTTGTCACCTGCAAGGCTCCGTGCAGTTTAGTATGCAGATTCGCCCTAAGGAGAGTGACCTCCAAGCTACCTCCACCTCTTCCAAACCAGTCGATCTCTCTAGCATCCCCTCCGAATATCACAACTTCACTGATGTTTTTAGCAAAAGCAAGGCTGATACCCTTGCTCTGCATTGTGAACATGACCTGAAGATCAACTTAGAGGAAGGAGCCTCCCCTCCCCTAGGCACTACATACTCTCTTTCTCCCTCCGAATTCGAGTCCCTACATTCCTTCCTAGATGAGCACCTAGCAATGGGTTTCATTCGTCCCTCTTCCTCTGCCCATACTGCCCCAGTCCTCTTTGTCCACAAGAAGGATGGTTCCCTCCATCTTCATGTCGACTTCCAAGGACTCAACAAGATCACGAAGAAAGACCGCTACCCCTTTCTTCACATATCCAACCTCTTAGACGCTCCGAGCCAAGCCAAGATCTATACCAAAATCGACCTCTGGCACGCTTATCACCTAGTCTGAATCGCCAAGGGAGATGAATGGAAGATGTCCTTTCAGACACGTTATGGCTCCTATGAGTGGCTTGTGATGCCCTTTGGTCTTACCAATGCCCCTGCAGCATTCCAGTGGTTCATCAATATCATCTTTGCAGATCTTCTTGATGTTTATGTCATCATTTATTTGGATGACATCTTGATCTACTCCAAGGACAAGGCCTCCCACAAAGAGCATGTCTGAGAAGTCCTCCGACGACTATACAAACATGGGCTTTATGCCAAACCCAAGAAGTGTGAGTGAAGTACTGATTCCACAGAGTACCTGGGCTACTGCATGTCACCCTCTGGTCTCTCAATGTCCTCCGATAAGGTGAAGACAATACAAGATTGGCCCAAAACCCAAAAGATCAAGGACATTCAGTCCTTCCTTGGGTTCGCCAACTTCTATCACCGATTCATAGAGAATTACTCAGACATTGTCGTTCCTTTAACTCGCCTTACTTGCAAAGGCACTCCTTGGTCATTCACCAACAACTGTCACTCCGCCTTCCAGCGCCTGAAAGATGCCTTCACCACTGCCCCCATCTTGACCCATTGGCTCCCTGATGCCCCCATGATCATGGAAACAGATGCTTTGGACTATGCTATCGCTGGTATTATCTCTATCCAATGCCCCAATGATGAAATTCAGCCCATTTTGTACTACTCCCAAACGCTCTCAGCCCCCAAGCTCAATTATGATACCCATGATAAAGAGCTCCTTGCCATCCATGAGGCATTTTGGACATGGCATCACTATCTTGAAGGTTCAGGCACCCCGACTGACGTTGTCACTGACCACAAAAACCTTGAATATTTTGCCACTACGAAGCTTCTGACTCAGTGGCAAGCCCACTCGTCAGAGTTCCTCTCCCAGTTCAACATGATCATCCATTTTCGCCCTGGGCGACTTGGCACTAAGCCTGATGCCCTCACTAGACGCTGGGACGTCTATCCCAAAGAGGGGGATAAGGACTACGCTTGTTATGCTTTGCCATAGGCTAGACGTGATCTCAAAGGAGTCAAGCAGACCAAGGGGGTTTGTCGGAAGCTTGTGTGACACGAAGAACCTCTAGCTGTGGTGCTACTAGAGGGCCTGCCCTTGCTGAGGAAGCGAAGGGTGGTCAAGGACTGAGGCAAGGATCAGACAAAGTCCACAAGAACTCGTTAGATTGAGAAGATCAAGCTTGGGGTTACAGGTTGAGTACTACAGTATAAATAGGTGAGCCATGGTAACAGAATAGATCTTTGTGGAACATCAAGGAATAGGGATGAGTAAGGCATAGAATCAAATGGAACACTGAAGAACATAGGTGAGTCAGTGTGCACGAGGCATAGAACCTGAGAGAATATCCGAGAACATATGAGTAATACAACAACAAAAGATAGTGTCGGACAGGGCTCGAACAGCGGGATGAATGAGTACAAGTTGAGAGAAGTAATCATAGAGTGGAGAAAGGTAGAGGAAAAATGTAACAACGCTCACATCAATCCCCACAATTTCCATCTGATATTCACTCAGGAACAGCTCACTGCATCCCTCCAAGCTATCTACCTTGCTGCTCCAGTACTCCAAGCAAGCACCCTCTTCGATGTTGAACAACTTCACAGCAACATCCTGTCCACACTCCCTTCCAACCCTCTTGCTGAAATCCATATGTTCACCTCCAAACCTGAAGGCTCTTGGTGGTCAGTTGACCTTGAAGGTTACCTTCGTCTAGACAACCGAATCTATGTCCCCAATGCTAATGACCTTTGGCTCCGAGTCCTCCGATTCAAACATGATCACCCACTCTTGGGACATTTCAGCCAGAACCGAACACTGGAACTAATTCGTCGCGAGTATACATGGCCAGGTATTAGGACCTTCGTCAAAGAGTATGTTTCCTCCTGTACCACCTGTGCTTGCGTGAAGATACCTAGACATTGGCCCTATGGGCTGCTGAAGCAGCTCCCCATTCCCAAGAAGCCATGGAACTCAATCTCCATGGACTTCATCGAACAACTCCTTTCCTCTTCCGATTTCACAGCCATCCTCGTAGTCATGGACTGCCTATCTAAACAATGCATATTCATCCCAACTCATGACACCATCACCTCTCCCAAACTGGCAAAGCTTTTCCTACTCCACGTCTTTTCTAAGCACAGAGTTCCATCTCATATCACCTCTGACCGAGGCTCTGAGTTCGTGTCTCACTTCTTCCGATCTCTCAGGAAAGCCTTAGACATCTGCCTTCACTTTACCTCTGGTTACCACCCAGAAGGTGATGATCAAACAGAGCAAATGAACCAGACACTTGAACAGTACCTCCGAGTGTATTGCAATTACCAGCAAGACAACTGGTCCAAACTCCTTCCCCTTGCCGAGTTCACCTACAACAACGCTCCAAGTGCTACTACAGGCATATCACCCTTCTTCACTAATAAAGGCTACCACCCGAACATCAGTGTACACCCCAAACAAGATCTTACCTCAGCCCGAGCTTGGGAGTACTCAGTCGACCTCGACTCCCTTCATCAATTCCTCCAAGAAGAAATGGCCCATGTCCAAGAGCAATACCAAGGACCTGCAGATGCCAAGTGGATGCCCATGCCTGATTTCAAGGTCAGCGATCAGGTATTCGTGAAAGCCAAGTATTTCAGATCTACCAGGCCCTCTAAAAAGCTGTCTGACAAGAATCTCGGACCCTACACTATCATCACTCAAGCTGGAACCCACTCATTCACCCTCTGACTCCCCAACTCTATGAAATCTGTACACCCTGTATTTCATGTTTCACAATTAGAACCCTCTGTGCCCAACACTATCCCCAATAGGATACAACCCCCACCACCTCTGATAGAAGTTGACGGAGAGCCCGAGTTCGAGATCTCCGAGATTCTTGACTCTAAGGTAGATCGAAGACGAAGACATTGTAAGCTCCTTTACCTAGTGCGTTGGACCAGATATGAAGGTACTGATGATGAGACCTCTTGGCTATTGGCCACTGAACTTGGTCACACCTCCAAACTCGTTCACGACTTTCACCTCCAATACCCCAATAAGCCCGGTCCTCACACCGAATAGATGGCACAAGAAACAATGTACATTTTGCAAGAGTTAAAACATTTCTATCTACTCATCCTCTTTGGACCCCTCTCCATCCTCTTCCCCCGACACCCTGCGCCTCAGCTCTTTCCTTTCGTACTCCTCGACCTCCGCACGCAACTCCTCAAACTCATCCATACTCAGCTCGGCCCCCGAGTCTGAATCCGAGTACTCTTCACCCGACACATATACTTCCTCCACCTTCAGTTCGACCAGCTGCTGTAGCAGCAGATTCTGGTGGTCAATCCTGTGCCTGGCTCAGACACTCACCTGGCAAAGGTCCCTAAGGACGTCAGTGATGTCCTGAAGGACCTCCACCAGGGCCGACATGTCGCCCGTCGCAGCCTCTGACGATCCACTCGGACCTGCCTCCGAGTCCTCGGTCCTCACCTTCTTTGTCTTCCTCATGGGCACCTCGACCTCCATCTTCTTCCTCTTGACCATCCTCAGCCTCTCGGACTCCTCCCCTTCATCCTTCCACTGGCACCTCAGCTTTGAGTCATAGCAAGGATGGCACGACATCGACTTGCCCCCACACAGGATGCACAGGCTTGGGTTGTGCTTTTGGTATCAAAGGCACACCTGAGGCCCCAACTCGGCCTCCTTGCCCTTTCCCTTGTCCATGCTCTGTTTGGCGCGAATTTGCTCGGTCTTCAATAATCAGTATAAACCCCTGAGTGATTGGGCACACACTCACCCGTTTTTTGGCCACAGTCTCCTCGGCCCTGCGCCTCTCAGTCTCTTCGGCCACCTTTTGGTGCACCTCTGCCTCCACCTTGGCCTTTCTTCGAGCCTCCTCTTCCTTTGCCTTCGCCCAACATTGCTTGCGCTCGTTGTGCTTTGTGTCGCACAGTTCCTCTGAGTTGTCCTCGTGCTCCTTGAGATGCTTGTCAGCCCACTTGGTGATGTTGTTGAAGTTGGACATGGTGGATGGGAATTTGGAGAGCTAGGGCAGAGCACGACCACTTATATAGGCCCCCAGAACAATCAATGCAAATTTCAGACTCCGACTCGGCCACTCTGCATTGTTCCTCGCTTAAGGCTTTCAGGGGTTCAGGCCTAAGAGGGGGATACTGTCATATCCCAGAAATTTCGCTAAGTCCAAACTTGGACATCTGAGCCTACCCCCGAGTCTTTACTCAACTGACCCAATACTCTTCCTTTCGGCTCGGACCCCTGACCTCAGTCTTTCATAGTATGTTCCTC
This sequence comes from Retiboletus fuscus, assembly GCA_038093795.1. Classification (NCBI taxonomy): domain Eukaryota; kingdom Fungi; phylum Basidiomycota; class Agaricomycetes; order Boletales; family Boletaceae; genus Retiboletus; species Retiboletus fuscus. Next base: position 44,568 of record JBBPSV010000018.1, read on the forward strand.
TCCATTTCTATTACGTTACTTTGTCTATATCTGTACTAGTCTCGCTACTTACTTGCATCTGATCCTATGCTCTCGTTAGTAACACAGCTCTGGCTTTCTTTCATCTGAACACTGCTTTGGCATACTTGTACCTGGATTCATTCTACTTACAAACCCTTACTCAGATGTTACTAATACACCTCCAAACCTTAGTATATAAACCTCGCCGAATCATGTACTTTCTTTAGTTTGAATATCAACTATATTCTCAGCTCCAAACCCCTGAATCCCTTGAGTCTTGAAGACTCTCGTCTATCTGACTTCTAGTCGTAATCTCGTTGTTGTTTACAACATTGAGTTCGACGCCTCTGACCCTCCGACCTCCAACCCCAAAATAAGGGGCTGAACTCTGCAAGGGCGCACCACATACGGTGAAGCCAAAGCCCCACGTCTTGGCTCAATCTCCAACGTTTCGGAGATAAGCCTCAGAGTTGACTCGGTTTTAACACTATCAGAAGCTTAATGACCAGACCATCCATGACATATATCCCATTTCTCAGATCAATGACCTCATTAACAAGGTACAAGACACCAAGGTCTTCACCAAGTTTGACGTACAATGGGAATACAACAATGTCTGAATCAAAGAGGGATATCAGTGGAAAGGAGTGTTCCTTACCCATAAAGGTCTCTTCGATCCCATGGTCATGTTCTTCGGAATGACCAACTCCCCCACCACATTCCAATGATTCATGAATGATTCATTCCAAGACATGATCTTTGAAGGATGGCTCGTCATCTATATGGATGACCTCCTTATTTTCTCCCTGGATGACAAGCTTCACACTGAGTGGACCAAGCAAGTTCTCCAACAGATGGAGGAACTCAACCTCCACCTCTGCCTGTCCACATGTTCCTTTGCTATGAAACAAGTGGACTATCTTGGAATGATCCTCTCCCCAGGGAAACTAGCCATGGACCCTGTCAAACTCAACTGAATCACCTTATGGCCAGCACCTATCTCTGTTAAGACTAGGTCCAAACTTCCTAATTCAGAAGTCCAAGATTTTGGACTTGAAGGGACTTGGCTTCAGTGACTTGGGTTGGAGTGCTGTGCCCTTGCCATGGTCTCGGGTCCCAGTATTTCAAAGGGTTGAAGTTTAGAGTGGATTCTTAACGTTGTAAACAATGTCAAGGAGGAGGTTCAGAGAGCAGACTGAGGTTGTTAATCTAAGTTGATATTCGGACTGAAGAATACATGTGTATCTACAAGATTTATATATGAAGAAAGAGAACAGCATTAGTATCGGATTTGTAAGTAGTTCAGAAGTCTGGATGTTTGAAGACTGGAGCTGTGTTTGTAAGCAAGACACAGGTTTGGACAAGAACATAAAGTGGGACTAATACTAAAGGAGATGGAATGATGTTGTAAGTAAAATGTATCATAGTTCGGAAGTCTGAATGGAAGTCCAAGTGAAGCAGACTATTGGACTAGCATCAAATAGGTTCGGATAAGGTCAGATATGGGATATGACAACCTCCATCAAAGAAGTCCAGTCTTTTCTCAGATTTGCCAACTACTATAGGCAATTCATCCCAGACTACTCCACCATCGTGCAACCCCTCATTGATCTCACCAAGAAGACGCAGCCTTGGACCTGGACCACCATCCAGGAAGAATTGTTCCACCACCTCAAGGAACTCTTCCTCTTCTGACCAGTCCTTCATCTCCCTGATCCCTCTACCCCATTCACCATTGCCATGGATGCCTCTAGCATTGCCACAGGTGGCATCCTGTTACAAACCGATGAGAATGGTGCCTGGCACCCCTGCTCGTATCTTTCCCAGTCATTCTCTCCTGCAGAATGAAACTATGACATCCATGACCGTGAGCTTCTCACTATCATTCGCATGCTCAAGTTGTGGTGACACCTCCTCCATGGGCTGTCCTTCCCTATCCAGGTCTTCACTGACCATAAGAACCTCATGTACTTCTGAGCCCCTCAGAACCTCAACTGCCAGCAAGCCTGCTGGCTGTTAGATCTAGTGGACTTCAACTATAAAATGATCCATGTCCCTGGATCCCTTCTTGCTGGGCTGGATGCCCTTTTGTGTCGACCCAATTTCCTTGCCCACACTCCTGACAACACCCAGACAGTCCTCCTTCCAGACTCTATCTTCATCCAGCTCATTGACTCTGCACTCCGTGACCACATCAAGACCATGTCAAAGGATGATCCCTTGTTTCTTCAAACCCTCCAAGCCTTTGACAAGTCTATCCCCATGGCCTTTTGCTCCCGTCTAAGCAATTGGCAACTCTAGGAAGGCATTCTGACCTATCAAGGTTATGTCTATATTTTCCCTGTTGCTGGACTTCATAAGTCCATCCTCCAAAGGTGTCATGACCATGAGTCTGTGGGCCACCCTGGTTTTCTTAAGATTCAACAGCTTGTTGTGAGTGAGTTCTGGTGGCCTGGTTTGTTCCAGTACATTTGCAAGTATGTCAAAGGTTGTGTCCTCTGCCAGCAGCACAAGGTCAACACCCACCCCACAACCCCTCTGCTCACCCCTAACAAGTCCACCACCACCTGCCCTTTCCAGCAGATCTTGTGTGACATGATCACGGATCTCCCCTAATCCAACAATTTCACAGCTGTTATAGTCTGGGCCAACTTTGCATCTTCAAAGAGGGCTGTTTTCTGCCCTACCACCAAAAACACATCAGCAGAGGACATTGTGGTCCTCTATTTTAAGAAGGTTTACCCTAGATTTGGCCTCTATGAGAAGATCATCTCTGATTGAGGCCCCCAATTTGCTTCTCACTTTGCAAAAGAACTCAGTTGACTTCTCAGCTGTTCCCTTGCATTATCCACCACTTATCACTCACAGACTGATGGGGAAATGAAATGGATCAATCAGGAACTTGAGATGTATATGCAGATCTTTGTGGGGAACAACTCTACCACATGGGCTGATCAGCTAATCCATGCTGAGTTCACTCACAATCACCACCCTCATTCCATAACTAGAAAATCCCCCTTTTACCTAATGATGGGGTATGAACCAACTCTGGTCCCCACCATCCTCCTGCTCACAGATCTTCCAGCTGTAGAAGATCGAATCAAGGAACTCACCGCTGCTTGCCAGGAAGCCCTTGCTGCACATGATCTAGCCTGACAAGTCATGGTTTCTTGGAACAAGAAGAATTTCACCCCATTCAAAAAAGGTGATCAAGTCTGGCTCAAGGCCAGAAATTTGAAACACAACCTGACTCACCCAAAATTTGCCCTGAAACATGAAGGACCTTTTACCATTGTCAAGATACTGTCACTAATCACGTATCAACTCCAACTCCTCAAGATGTGGAAAATACACCTGGTGTTCCACACTTCTCTCCTCACTGCCTACAAGGAGAACTTTGTATACAGCCCCAACTTCCCATCACCCCCACCTGATCTTATCGATGGAGAAGAGCAGTACAAAATTGAAAAGATTGTACAACACTGGAGCTCCACTGTCAACCAACAGTTCCTTGTCTGTTGGCATGGTTTCACCACCACTGATGACATCTGGCTCCCTGAACAGGAGTTCAAACATGCCCAAGCAGTCCTTCGAAGCTATAAGAAGCTTCATCCCAAGGTCTTCCCTCCTTAGAACTCTACATGCTGGTCTCTATGTGAGCATCACCAACTGAGTCCTACTCATTTTTGAAGCCTTGAACATGTCCTACTTCCCCTTGACTGAATTGTTCCTCACTGAGTCTTCCTTCACCAAGTCTGCTCTTTCCTCCCTTGAGGGAGTCAATGACACCTCCCCCCTTGCCCAGAAACTCTCCATTCCTACCATCCATCCACCCATGGTTCTTGCTGATGACTGCCCTAGTAACTCAGCCACCCCTGGGTGGAACACCACCCCTCTCCCATGGTCCTCTGTCCTAGAGAAAGAAGAAAAACTGAAAACCATCTTATCTGTTACCATACCTCACTTCGCTTATACTCTTAGGTCTGACCTGCTGTCCTGTGAGTCTGGATGTCTCCTTCAAACCTGCCTCCATGATTCTCACCTTGCAGCCACTATGCAGGCCCACTTAGATGTAGATTCCCCTCTCGAATCTTTGTACTTAGCTTTTCTTCAGGTCTTGTGTCTCAACCCCACTGCCTCATTTACCTCCACCAATGCCCAGTCAGAGTTCTTCTCCACACAGCTCTGACTTGTAGCCTGCCACATCTTGGCCATATACCAGCTAGATATGCTGGACTTTATTGCTAACATTGAAAGGTACTCCCAGGATCTTGCTAAGGCTGGTCTCCCTGCACCCCTGGTTCGTCCCTCTCTTCCACTTGAAACCATCCTAGTTCCCTTGCCCACTGAGCCTGTCACTCCGATGCTGTCTGCATTATCCTCTCCACTATCACCCAGTGAGGTGAACCTCATTGATCGCCTTGAGAGAGTCCACCTTATGAATGAAGGCAAGATTAGCCTTACCCATGACCACCCTTTATACAACGCATCCTATTTTCATTGTCACCATCTTGGACACTGGCACATTGATTGCCCAAAATACTGATGCCCCTTCTGTCTACACATGCACCCCAGACACATCCAGAATCAATGTCCCCTCTGGCATCATCCTCACCCCACCACACCCTTGTCATCCTCATCTCATTCCTCCTGCTCATCTCGATCTTCGGGACAGTCGAACTGTCCCTGACCTCGCCCACTCACTAGCTGTATCCAAGATGAGCTTGACTTCACTGATGATGTCTGGGATGACACTGCATACACCAATGTCACTAGTTCCCCCAACGGGGGCTACATTGATCTTTGAACTCCTCAAGTGGCATTGAGGAGTGTAAGAGAAGGGTAATATTATGACTTGACCTGCTTACATTTATTTCTTTCCTTCTTTTAACTTAGCTTAGTCTCAATGGGCCCTTATCCATCTTGTCTGGCCTTATCCAGACTACTCTTGTGATACATAGGTCATTATCCCATGGATCACATCACATGTTTCATTTCCAACTAATGACCCTGCTGTCATTTGTCACTTTAGGTCATTCTGACTGCCTTCTGTTTCATGATAATCTTTGATTGACAGCTGCTTCTAATCGACAGATCTGCAATAGATATGACTCGTACTTACTCATTCTGACCTTTCCCTTCACCCTGAGTCATATCTCCCTTGTTCCTATTCTTTCTGCATTCCATGGAGTTCTCTGACCTTCTATGGCTTGCATATATAAATCGTAGTCCTAGCATCTGTATTCACTAAGCTAGAGCTACTCAATCTACCTTGAGAAAACTCCTACACTTGATCTCCCAAACTCAGGGATAAGACTCATCCTCATTGGACTTCTCTGACCCTTCGCCGCTGAGCATGCTCCTTGTGAGCAGATACCTCACCCAAAGGTCCTTATCATACCATAGCATCATAAATGCTGGTACTCCTAGTTCCTTGAACTTACCCTTGAGTCTATGCTCAACCCTACCTGGGCCAAGTGTAACAAGGTGATTGCAATACACCTGTGACATTCCAATGGCTGATGACTGTGCTCTTTAGAGACCACATAGGTTGATTCATGTATAGTGACATAGTGGAGGAGCATGAGAGGCACCTCCAGATAATATTTGAGATACTTGAACAAGCTGACTTCTACCTTGAGCAGGAGAAGTGTAACTTGTATGCAGAGTGACTTGACTGCCTGGGATACCTAATCAATCACAGGGGCATGTATGCAGACTGAGACAAGATGTCTTGTATACAAGGGTGGAGGAGGCCTTGCTCTCTCAATGAAGTCCAACAGTTCATTGGACTCATTGAGTGCCTGGTGCAATTCATGCCAGATGTGTCAGCATACATGACACCTCTGACCAGGATACAGCAAAATGGGCACCTGTTCCAATGGAGGGAGGTCCATGACCACTGCTTCCAGATGATCAAAGATCTGGTATGCAAGTCCCTGATATTTGCCCCATAGACCTGCACAAGCCAGAGCCCATTTGGCTCATCTGTGACACCTCACTATACAGCATGGGTGTGCTTTACAGGCAAGGGCCCCACTGGAAGATGTGTAGGCCTGTGGGCTTCATGTTGAAAAAACTGAGCAATGCTCAACAAAACTACAGGACATTCAAGTGAGAGATGCTCATGATCATCAAGGCATTGATGAAATGGGAGGACAAACTCCTCAGCTTTAAGTTCACAATAGTGCCTGATCATGAGGCTCTGGGATACCTCAATACACAAGTAAGCTATTGAGCAGACAGATCTGCTGGATTGATTACCTGTCATGCTTTGATGCTAGCATTGTCTATGCTAAGGGATCTAAGAATTGGGTGGCAGACTGCCTCTTCTGGTACTATGAACAAGAGGGAGGTGAAGATGCCTCTGAAGGACCCATTGATTGGGCCAATGCAGACATGTGGCTAGACCCAGAGGGAGATGACCTCCCTCAGGATAGATGGCTTGAGCTCAAGTCACTCATAATCAAGATGAAAGAGAGCCCTTGGAATCATAAGTGACTTGCCAAAAAGCAAGAGGCACATACTGTAGAGGCACATGAGATGGCCTTGGCTGTGGAAAGAACAGTGGAGGAACCCCCTCACATGAACATGGAGGAAGACGTGACTGTTCTTGAATCTGCAGGGACATCTCAGGCCCCACCAGTAAAGTATAAGGATCACCCTGGGTTTCTGGAAGTGATCCACAAGGGATACAAGGGAGACCCTCCACTTGCCAAGGTTCACACTTGCCTGAGCCACTATGCCTCGTTCAGACTGAAGGAGAGCCTTCTCTACACAAGTAATTGTGGAAGGGAGGAGGTCCTCTGCTTTCTGTGCACCCAGTATGAAGGAAACATGGTAACTGTGATGGTCATTGACAATGTGCATCAAACACTGGATCACTTCAGGTCTCAGAGAACCACAGACTATATCCACAGGTGGTACTGGTGGCTGAAGCTCAGTAAGGAGGTCAAAAAGTTCTGTAGGGCATACCCTATATACCAAGTAATAAAAGGCAAGAACCAGTTGCCCAAGGGGCTGCTGCACAGCCTACTCATGCTGACATGGCCCTAGGGGTCAATCTTGATGGATTTCATTGGCCCATTTCTACCAAGTGGGGGGTACAACTACCTATGGGTGGTTTTGTGCCAGCTCACATCAATGATTCATCTAATCCTGGTGACAACAACAATTTGAGCCTCAGAGCTTGTAGTAAGGTACATCCAGGAGGTAGTATGTGTTACAGTTCAATTTCTACAATGCTTAATTTTCACCTTAATGCTAAGTTCCCTTATCTTATCTCTTATCTTTTCATCTTATCTTTATCTTGTCTACAATTGACATCTTATAATGGACTCTCTTTGTTTACCCTTATTGACATTTTTATAGACTTTCATATATCTTAGATCCTTTCATCTCTGCACTGTGCATGGCTATGCACATTGCTTCCCCTTTCACATTATGCTTCTCTTCCATTACATTCCTGTGCTCTGCTGTGCATCACACATCATGCTTCCTTTTAATTACCACTTCATAGCCTTATGCCTATGTTTTCCTCACACTTTGCTATGCTGCCACATACTATATCCTTATTTAGCTTAATTACCTAACATGTACAAATAACTTACTACAGTATAAAAGACTAGAGGCCAAGCTGGTTAACTCCAGTCTTGTTCTTCTGGAGAGTTCCCCTCATCGTCTACTTGAGATCCTGTCTAAGGATTAACACCAGTCAGACTTAGGCTTTTGCCCTCAGTCAACAAACTCCCCTTCGGAGCTTAGGTGCTCTATGCTAGGGTGACTACATCTATTCACCTTCACTCTAGCCAAGTATAAAGGCCACTACAAAGTTACTTGCGACCTAGTCTATCCCTACAATGATGACTGCCTTGTGCTAGATGCATTGGGTTGTTTCAGTATGCCTTCATGGACTACCAAAATTGATTGTATCCAAATCATGATGCTAAGTTCATGTTGAAGTTCTGATACAAGCTACATTGAATGCTTGGTGCAAAGCTCATAATGTCTATGGCATTCCATCCCCAAACAGATGGCACCTCTGAGCATGCAATATGAAATGTAGTGCAGATTCTCCAGTCACTTGTACAACTGGACCAGAGGGACTGGGTGACAAAGTTACCCATGGCAGAGTTTGCTATTAACTCAAGCATCAGTAGCTCAACAGGGTTTGCTCCATTTGAGCTGAACTATGGCTTCATGCTGACCCTGGAGCAACAACTCCATGAGGGAAGGAGATCCTCAGTGCCTGACATGCATATATTTGTGCAGAATGCAAGGAAAAACCTCAAGATGGCTCATGATGCCATCATCAAGAGCAGAATACTGCAGATATTTCATGCCAATAAGCATTGAAGAGAAGGAAAGCCCCTTCAAGCAGGGGACCTGGTATACTTGTCGATGCAGAACCTGACAATGCCCAAGGGGCACACCTGGAAGCTGATACCTAGGTATATCAGCCCAATGAAGATCATTGGGGTCAACAATACAACTGAATCATACATTCTGGATCTCCCAAAGGAATTATGATGATATGAAGAGAATGACAACATGCTGTTCCTGAAATGGAATGCACACACCTTCTATGATGTTGGTAACGATGGGGATACCAAGTGGTTAGTCGATGAAATCATTGCACACCAATAGGTTGGCAACACCATTGAGTTCCTTGTGAGATGGAATCTAGGTGACTCCACTTGGGAGCCTAGTAGCAACTGCACAGAGCTTGAGGTCCTGGATAGGTACCTCAAGCTTCAAGGAGTGTGCAGCATCCACCATCTGCCTTGCAAGGTGGATGGTAGGGTGCTCACATCAAACAGATGGTAATTGTCTCTGTATTGATATGAGTTGTGAAGGTAAGGCATGAAGCCATCCTACAGACAACCTCCTCATTTTTTAAGGTAGTATACATGTGAATAAGTAAATATCAAATAAGTTGTAAGCATGTGATCTTAAGGATCACATGCATGGCACATGTACAAATACAGGGATTTAATCCCTTAGTGAACCAGGCCCTTACAGATACTGGTCAATCTACTGGCACATATGTTGTCAAGATTGGTACTGGTGCTGTCTCCTGGATGTCAAAGTGTCAGCCCATTGTTGCTCTATCCACTACTAAGGCAGAATACATTGCTGCATCAGAAGCTGGATAGGAGATTGTCTGGATGCACAAGCTTGTGCAGGAACTTGGCTTTGTTGTGGACAAGTCTTTAATCCTGCATATCAACAACCAGTCTGCTATTCAGATAGTGAAGCATCCAGAACATCATGGGTGGATGAAGCAACTTGACTTTCATTGGTTTTGGCTGAGAGATGTAGTGGACAAGGGTATCATTTCACCCATATTTCTTCCCACTGATCAGATGCCTGCTGATCTACTGGCCAAGGCATTACCTCAGATCAAGATCCAGACATTCTTCCAGATGCTTGGACTGGGTAGAACAGGGGGGAGTAAGTGATTGGTAGAGTTGCACAATCAGGAGGGAGTATTATATTTGTTGATTTCACACCTCTATGGACACCCTTGCTTTGTTCTAGATGTGTTTTGCTCTTGTGGCTGCTTGTGGCTGCCAGTTGTTTAGCAGTATTTACAGCCACTTGACTTACAGTGACTTCCAAAACCCTTGCAATGCCTAACTCCAAACCAGGGTGCAAAGTGCCCTGCAATCACATGTGGGAATTTTGCTTAGCTTTGGTGAGAGCAAATAAAGTGAAAACCTGTGGCTACAACCCTGTCCCCAGGGTCATGTGATTTGGCTCAGTGGCTGTGAAGATATGTGCATTTCAAAACAGCAATACCATTGCAATAGTTTTGCACCTGCCAGTGAACAAGGTGAAATCAAGCATTAGTTGATGATGT
>JBBPSV010000019.1:0-54058 GCA_038093795.1 Retiboletus fuscus
CAAGCGGGTGTTCCGAATAGTTTTTCACTCTATTACATCGCTATCGCGAATGGCGCCTCCGCTTTCGGACGAATTTCGGCAGGATTCCTCGCGGATCGAATCGGTAAGTGTCGGCCTGCAAGTAGACATCACGTCTATCGACTCTGGTATTGACATGCATGGTCAGGTGCACTCAACGTCATGGTCCCGTTTACCGTCGTAGCGGCCATCATGACGTTTGTGTGGCCCTTTACGGAAAGCAAAAGTTCGCTTGTTGCGATCTCGGTGATATATGGGTGCGTAGACTACACCTACACGTTCGTCGTCCGTCTCAAACGCCGATCGTCTTTTCCGACAGTTTTGCGTGCGGGACGTATGTCTCTCTCCTCGTTGCGCCAGTCATGGCTATGGGTGCCGTCGGCGACGTCGGTCGACGCACGGGGTTGTTCTTCAGCCTTGCTGCTTTTGGCGCGCTCGCTGGGCCGCCGATATCTGGGGCCATCAATTCCGCGACGGGTGGCTTCAAGGGCGTGGGGTGGTATGCTGGTGAGTGCGCCGAGTTCGATTTCGTGTGCTATACATTCTCAGGGTGGATCAGGTGGAATCCTGATACTTTCGGTGTGCTTGATGTTGTTGACGCGGCATCTTCATCTGGGCAAGTTTACGGGCAAGTTCTGAACGACCTCGTTCGACACACGTTCGTTGGGGAAGTGTTATTCCATACATTTACATACCATAGAAAAAAACAATTGTCAGAGCAAGCAGGTTCGATTTAGGATTGTGATTTGCATCCAGTACGATTGAGATAACCTAATGGGATTTGAAAAACCACGCGTCACGCGCACGGTTGTGAATGGAATATATGATGTCAATGAGTAGAGCTGGCGCCCGGCCCTACCAACTAAATCCCGGTCAAATTCTGTCACCGGCCATCTCGGGACACATTCCGAGTCTCCACTAGGCGAAGGGTATCTCTTTCTTTCGAATTCTGATGTCGTATCGAGGTGCTGTTTGGAACAACCGAACTTGGTGGATGTGTATTTGAGAGTGAAATGAAAAATCATCATCAGGCCTCAGCCTTTGCTCCCGGTTTACTAGTATTTTCCACTCGTAGTGAGCTCCACTTCTTTGACAGGAAGCTGAGTATCACACGAACTAGATCACGATGATGTAGGAAATTACAACACTTACAGCGGTTTTCATATTACTAGGCCATCATGTCCCAAATACACATACAGGCGGACCCTGAACCTTGGCTTGCCGAAGTTGCCGAGAGTCTGCGGAAATCATCACCAAGTCACTGATCGGAGCTAGCCATTTTATATTGCTCTAACTACCTTCTTCCTCGAATATCCGCGATTATGCAGCGTCCTCATGATTGTTGCTAGAGATGTGTCGATGTGACAAATCTGCCGCAGATATTCCGCAATCTCACGGAGCATAATGTCAGGTTGGCGCGCGACCAGATCTTCTATGAACTGTATGAAAGTATAAGACATACAAAGACATACATTGAGGGCACCCACCATGGCATCCAACGAGTTCAGAAGCCTGGGTCGGCCGCTTACAATTGGTTTCTTCACAATCTCACCCGTTTCCCGAAAGCGCTTGCGGAGACCCCTCATGGTCCTGGGACAAATTCCTGTATATTCAGCTATTTGCGTGTCATTGAGACTAGATTGCAGTGACATTCGAAGGGCCATCTCCTTCTCTGCTTTGGAGATGTGTGCATGCATCGTTGTAGTAGTCCAAATTCTACACAGGTTCAAATTCCGACTCAGCCTATGTGTGTAATTTTCGTGCTTAGGCCTAGCAATATGAAAACTGCTGTAATTGCCACCCGAGCCAGCCACATTCCCGTGCCTGACATGCGGAGTCTCGTAGCGAATGCATTAAGTAAACCGGTACGCCGACTCCGTTTTCGCCTTCAGTTCCAGGAGATATCATCTCACCTCAAAGCTCACTCACCGCCCTCTCCAAGACCCACGCTTGCGCGATAGGCTGCATCAATACCAGTGGCACCTTGATCTGTCCTGAAGCGACATTCACGCTCTCGCTCTTCCAACGACGATAGTCTGCAAACGTGCCCGCCTCGACGACACGGATCGTCGGGAGGCCCATCTGCCCATTCTCGCGCGCATACTGATGTTCGACATTGGTTGCAACGAGGGCGTCGAACAGGCGTTGCGGCGCCTGGCGTGCGTTGGGTCCTGTCACAAGATTGGGTTGTTCATGTGAGCACGAGACGCGTCCAAAGAGTAAAAGGATGCGCGCCGTACGCACCGGGAGGTCCTGCGAGCTCGACGAAAAAGCCCACCGTTGGCGGCAACACACGATCGTCGACCACTGTCGTGAATTCTTGAACCTGGATCGTATCCGCAGAGTTCGAGGCTTGTACTGCTGCGACGAGCTGGTCGTCCGTGATCTGCGTGTGCGGCAGGCGAATCACCAACCTGTCCCAGAAATCAGTGGTGCATCAGGGTTAGAGATGCGAGTCCGTGCAGCCAGGTGCGAATACTGACGATCGTCTTCCCATGTACTTGATCACCGGGGCACCGCTCTCAGCGTCAAACCCGACGATGGAGAGGACGTCGCCCAGTCGGTATCGCCACAAGCCGTCTCTCGTCGTCAAGATCGGCTCGTACTGCTTGCTCTGTTGCACTTGCCACTGCGTTCGTCGTCGCTCCCATTAGCGCACATCCTCAGCACCAAAGTGGAGGGACGAATACGCACCGCTTGGCAGAGGTGTGCGTGGGTTTCATCTTCCCGAGAGATTTCCAAGAACTCGACGACGTCCTCGCTCCGGAGAACGAACTCGTCGGGCTTGTTCGCGTCGTGCGGTAGAGCTATTATGGCTTCTGAAGCACCATATCCAACACCCCGGAGGGCGACACTGGGTCCCAGGATGGACCGTACCTGAACGGGGCACGTCCGTGCACCATGATCGTACAAAAGGGCACGTAAATACGCACCTTAGGAAGCACGGTCGCAAACGGGCCACTGGATATCGTCGTCAGGGAGCTCGCGTCTGGCCAAACACGGGCGAACCATCCTTCGCAGGACAACGGAGGGCCAATGCTAAGCAGCTCTGCGGCGCGTTTAGGATCGGGGACGAATCGAGCCTGAGTAGCGATTCAGCGACAGTTCTCATATATATAAATTCAGCAACGGCAGACTCGCCTGCAAGTGCTCTCGCACGTGGTCGATGCCTCGCAGATCAGGCAGCTTCCCATCCCTGATGCAGGATACAAGTACATCCCACTGTTCGTCGATGTGGCGAATGAGATCGAGGAACACGGTCGTAAATGGTGTATAGAAACGCGTCAGGTCTCGACGTGCAAGGAAAAAGAGGCCGTGAATAATGAAGCAAGGAAGGAAGGTATCCGATCACGGTCGCCGCCCACGGTACGGCGTAGCCTGAGACTGAACACACGAGGCATGAGCGCGTTGTCAAGGGTAGGAATGAAAAAGAAACGTGCTAGGGAAAGCCATCTGGCTTTCTTCGTCGGTATACCACCCCATCGTTCTCCGCACCGCGCCTCCCGATACAACACAAACAGGAATCCTCTGCACCACATCGCCAAGGGCACCTTCTACCTCTTTCATGTCCCTGTATCGCGTGCACACCACCCCAGCAAGCGGCGAGGTGCTGTTTGGATCGAAGAAGGGGCGGGCCGGGCGATTCAATCTCGCATTGTGATTGTATTTCGGCAGCACCTTGGGTATAGTGCCAGACGTTGCGCTCGATAGGGCGAAAAAATCTGGCAGTCCGGGGGACAGCAGATTCTCGACGTCCTCTAGCTTGCAGGGACGTGCGTTAAATTTGTCCACGAACGGCTTGTAGGCGTCATAGGTTGAGAGTGGGACATGGGCCCGAAAGTCTGCCAACAGGGTAGCATTGTCGATCCCGGCGCCACCGTGCGCTGAGACGGCATCGCGAAATTTGGCAAACGATGGTGCCTGGGATGCGTACTGGGTGTTCAAGTTGTCTCGAACGATGTCAAGCAACGCGCGGTTCGTTCGTTCTGGCAGAGTGGCGACGCCCTGAGGCGTCTCAGTGGTACCGGTACCTTCGGAGACAATATAGGCGACCACCATCTAATCGCAGGTCGAAACAAAAATCTAAAAAAAAGGACCATCAGTTTATATGGCTCAGAGTTCTTGGCTCGAGGAACTGACCTTTGAGGGGCGATCAAGTGGAAAGATGCTTGGGCTATGATGTTGGCTGACCAACTTTTATAACGATTTAGGACCGATGGCGAGTCCGGAGTCGCCCAAGTATGAGTCAGATATTGACATGGTGCGCATTGCACTGGTCGTCTCGACGCCCAAATTGCCGACGGATACATTACAGGGCGGAAAGGCATCGGTTTCCTTCCCTGACTCGGTACATAGCGCCTGGATAGGGACGGCAGTGAACCATCTTCGTCTTGTCCTATAGCGAGTGTAGGCATCAATTATATGACCACACGCGTTTTCACACTGTCCTCTCTGGCCAAGCAGTACGATGACGAGCCGTCGTGTGTTACTTGCGCTATGTGAAACACAGGTGTCAGTTTACATGGTTCCAAGGTTCCGGCGGAGACCGACCTTTGGGTGAGCGATCAAGTGGGTGATCCGCTGACAAGACACTCGAGCTGCGATGTCTGATGCAGTGCAACTTTACAGCGATTTAGGACCGATTGCGGCGTCGGCCGAGTATGAAGATGCGACATGCGCTGATACGACATGTATTGGTGTGCATTGCATTAGTTGTCTTGGCGCTCATGTTGCCGACAGAGGTGGGACTGCCAAATGAGGCTCTTTGGGCGACGCTCCGGGTATCGGTGACCAGAGAATCAACAATTTGCAATGTAGATCGTATGGACACAATGTGGGCGCGTCTATGAACGCAGATGGGAGAATGACGATCGGACTCAAAGGGCGCAGCGCGGAGGGCTGTCCTGTTCCATGGACTGCCCTGTGCTGGAGGTGAGCTGCGAAGGTGGATGGGACATGCCTCGCAGCTCCCAAGGGTTCCATGGAACCCAAAAGATGCGAGGGAGGATGACTGCCAGGGGGTGGTGGGTGGGTGAAAAATCGAGAGCAACTGCGCTACCGGTAGTCGATGAGTGCAGGAAGTGGCGCGAAAGCAAGCAGCGCTGCACCTATGTACGTGAGCCTCGCATACCCGCACCATCCGTGAGAATTCCCCCCCCCTTCTCCCTCTTCCACCCCTCTCCACCAATCTATCCGGGGTCGCGCCCTCGTATCGCCGTAGTCGCCTCTGCGAGTCCCTCGATAGGGCTTAAGATTGGTAGCTGAACCCGAAACGGACTCGGGTGGTTAAGCCCCCTGACGAGAGCTTTCGCAGGCTCGAAACTGCTACCTATCGCTCCCTTACTTGCCTCTACTCGTACTGTACATCGCTTGCCCGATGGCCCGGCCCTGATCCTCGGAGAGGGGTGTCCCGATGAACAAGCAACCAGGCATGACCGCCCGAGTGTCTCTCTTCGCACAGACATAGGACTTTGGCCACCCCCACACTTCCCGCCACTCCGGGCCAAACTTTGACCATGTTCCCGCTCGCACCTTATATGTTATGTAAGCAAAGCTGCCACAGGGTCGACTGAGGGAAATTTTCATTTTCAAAAGCATTATGTGCCATCAGTCACATTCCGCATCTGCAGGATGGGCATATAATGTTATCACTTCACGACTGTAAATTGAATGGGCCCAAACTGAGCTATTCCTTTTTCGTCTGTCCAGAGGTGGTTCTGAACCCCCTTGTGACCTTGGCTAACCTGGTTTGTCTTGCAGATCGGCGGGTTCCGAAGGGCAACCTTTGCCAATAGCAGGTCTCAACCCCACTACTAGTTGGTGATCTAGTATTGAGGTAAGCACCACTAGTTGTCACCATGTGCTGGTGATGTTGAGGCTCCAACTGAATCCTCTGCCCTATTACCCCAGGGTTTTTGCCACTCAAACCCTCCCATTGCTGCTTGTGCTGTCTGCCTCATCTATGGCAGCAATGTTCAGGCTCCAACCCAATCCCTCTACTGCACCCTACACCCAACATCTCTTTGCTGTCATGTTGCCTCTTTGCTGTCGTGTTGCCTTTTTGTCATCATGTTGCCTGTCAACATTGTTGCTGCTTGACCTTCACATCTGTTGCTCCCAACAATGCCCAAAGATTCTTGCCCTACCAGCAGGGGCTTGTTGCACAGCCCTGCACCCTCATCTTCGTCTTCCTTCATGGAGCCTGCTTTCAGTGACCTCAAGGCACCACTCATCTGCTGGGATAAAGACTGTGCAGCTTGCACAACATGGCTTATCGAGTGGTTGAAGGAGAACGAAACAGCCTGACTCAAGCTCTTCTTTGACTCAATGAAGGATGCTAAGGACTCCCACCACAAGAAGGAGGTTTCAGGCCAGTCAAGGAACACCTACTACTGAGAGGCTGCCAAGGCCATATTTGCGAATGACAAAGATGAAGATGTCCAACACTACTCACAGATCCACCCAGATCTTTTCATCAAAAAGATTGACCGCCACATCAAGGAGTAAGTTTGTTGTCATGCATGATGTACTATACTTACTGAATATGTTTACAGACTATGCAAAGCCTATAATGCCGAGAACAAGAAACTTGGCCAAACCAGAGTGGGGTTAACCTATGAAGAGTTGCAGTGTGACCCTTCAAAGACAAACATCTTGGGTAAGCTAGTGACCTATGCATTGTTCTCATCATGCTAACAGTTGAGTAGCTTCTGTTGTCGAGTCTTTTCCATGGTGGCCTGACTTGCATGGGTTCTGGCAGACCAACCCTGGATTCAACATATTGCCTGCAACTGTGGATCCAAACCAAGACTTTGAGAAGGACGTATTGGCTCTATTCAAGTTTGGCAACATAGGAAGTGGTCCAAGCTCCACAAATGAGATGGATTCAGGGCTTGACTTGCTCTACTCATCCAGTCCCCAAACTGCTGTGTACATACCTTTTGTCCATAACCAACATAGCAATTTGCCTCCTTGTGTGCCCTCTCCTTTTCATGTGCCCTCACCTACCCTCCATCATGGAGGTACATATACTACTGGTGTGGATGTGACAAACTCCACTGATGAGCTGTTTGCATCATTATTTAACATGGACATCGATGATGATTTTGACTCCTCAAATCCACAGTCATCTGTGGTCCACCATTCCTCTGATACTACACTGCCTGCAGTCCACCATCATTACTCTGACTTGGATCTGCCATTTGGAACCTGCCGCCCCTCTGACATGTCGTCTGCAAACCTGAACCTGCTGGGCCCCCTTGGCATGCTGTTTGTGATTCCCCACCTGCCAGACCCTCCTAGCATGCCATCTGTGATTCCCCACCTGCTGGACCCTCCTAGCATGTCATCTGTAACCTCCCACCTGCTGCTGCTGCCGGCTGCCCCTGATATGTTGTCAGCAACCTCTCATCCATCTGGTACTATGTTATCCAAACCCTTTAGCACCCACCCATACTCTTTGTGGGGTGGGATGCAGTCCCCAGTACCATTTTTGTTTCGTGGTGGCACACTATGTATCCTCCCTCCCCTTCTGAAAATCTCCAGCAACATTATTTCTCTCAACTCAGATGATGAAACCAAACTTGGCTCCACTGCCCCCCCCCCCCCCTGCCCATCACGAGCAAAAGGTTTATGGATTGGATTCATTGCATCCTTCGTCACACCTTGCATCCTGGCTGTCAGATGGTTTACAATCCCATCGCATGGTCTCTATCCCTGCCGCCTCCATGCATGGTGGTACATCATCCACTGGTAGTACTTCATGCCAATCCACAATGAAGACAAAGCATGCTGTCTTGTCCAGCCCAGGTGAGAAATTAGCAAGGCAAGCTGATGATCTCATCACAAGGGGGGCAAATGTGGCTGAGGCACTACATGAAGACAAGACTTGTCATCGTGATGCACACTATCAAGACAAGGCCACTGAATGGTAGCATCAGCAATGGCTGGTTCAATTTAATGCTGACCATGAGAAGCAGATGGCGGAATTAAAGCTGCAGCAGCTTGAACGCAAGCTGGAGTTGGCAAGGTTGCATCATGCCAGTGCTAGTTAAATCACTTGTTGTCCATGTATGTTTTCCCAATGCTATTTTGTAGATCTGTATTGTACATCTCTGCTCCTGTATGGAAACAACTTGCCTATATGTTTTGCAACAAAACATTCATGACTTGCTCTCGAAAAGCCTGTCCTGGTGAAGTAGCAAGGCTATCATCCAACTCTGGCCCCTCATCCTCATCCTCATCCTCTGAGTCTCTGTTGTGCTCTCTGCTTAAATATTCCTTCTCAAACTCTGCTAGTGAACCTTTCAATCCAAGCTCCTTCTCAATGCTGATTATCAAATTATGCAGAATCAAGCAGGAATGAATCCACATTTTTGCAAAGTCAAGATTTGCTTCTGTTTGAATCTGGAAGTGCAAATCTTGAAGTGATTGGAAACGACCCTTGAGTGAACCATAGAAATGTTCTGTATGAACTCATATCTGTGACCATTCAAAAAAAATCAAGAAACTATTGAAAAAAACTCTTACTGATGATAAGTAATTATTGAATGTCTTTTTATCAGGGCTAAGGCTTCCTCCAATAGGTCTCTTGAATGGTGTCACACACCATGTCTGACTGGGATAGGCTGAATCAGCCCAAAGCCACTCATTGGCATTGAAGAATTGATGGGGATAGTGGGCAATGTGAGTGTGTTGAAAAGCACTTGCATCATGGATGCTTCCTGGAAGACCAATTACATAGTCCACAATCTTCAGGTTATGAGGAAGAATGGTGATCTAAAATATGGTTAATATCCATAGTAGTAAAATAAATTAGACCAACCTGGTTTGTTACAGAGTATCATGACTTTTGTTACGCGTAGTGTATAAACAAAGTTTACTATGATTTACTCTTAAGGTTCTTCAGAGAGATCTGCTCACGAAGAGCACACTCAATGAAGATATAGACTTAAGAGTTTGGCGAAGGATGATGTCTGGGGTCTGAGATGACTCAAGAATACGCTAGTATTGCACAGATTCTGAATAGTTTTACAGGAAGTGGAGTGATACCTTAAATAGGATAGCAAAGATGTGCACGGACCAAGAGAGAGAAAAAGGGAATCTACTAGCTGGGGAATACAAGGAACACGAGTTGTTACAAGAGAAATGACTGAGGAGGAAAAAGTCCAAGAGGGAAGACAGTCAGGATAACTCTGTGAGTAGCAGATGAGAGGGACCTGTCAATATCAAGAAGTGATCTAGACGAGAGGAAAGGTTACCCCTCCAGGTACGTACAGAAGAAGATAGAGACAGAAGAAAGACCAGATGATGAAGAAAGAAAATCGTAACATTACCCCTTCTGTATAATTGAGCCCCAGGCTCAATAACTAACCCAGGATTTTCCCAACCATCAAACTGAGGGGAGAGAGGGGCCACCATAGATCGCCATCTGTTGAGAGGGGGATAGATGTTCAAACGGACATTCATCCGCGATATGACCTGGTTGATAACAAAGTCCACAGTTTCTATGGGGGCAAAAGCGGGCTGCATGTCCCCAGTTATGACAGAAATCGCATTGGACCCTGAGACAAGAAGTGGAGGAGTGTCCCAGAGCTGGGAGATCACAGCTTGGACATCGGAAGTTGGGACAATCCTCGAGGTAGTGACCCAACGTATTGCAGTAGAAACACCTGGTAGAGGAAGTCGCAGGCATACAAACGAGGGCTAGAGGTCTAGGGAGTGTTCGAAAGGAGGAGGATAGAGCTTGTCATCCACCAGAGAGAGGAATGTACTGAGGAGCATCGCGGGGGATGGGGATCGTGTTGTCCTCTGAGGAAGAGAATTGAATGTCTTCTTCATCGTCTGTGGGAACTAAGGTGGGGGTATCAGGAGGTGGGGATGAGATCCGGGAAGCTAGTGATGTAGGGGCATTGACAGGAAGGGGGGGGAGGAGAAGGGATACGGAGGGAAGAAACAGAGTTTAGTAAGTAAGTTTCTGTTACGTTTTTCCCTTTCTACTATGCCTACTTGACCTTATGCTTACCTCTCGCCTCGTACTCTGTCGTCTTGCTGTTCGAGTCCCGCCCGACGACATCTTTTATCTTTGTATTACTCATAATGTTCTTGAACGTTCTTTCGATTTCCATGCTTTGTAAACGATGACTCACCAATGTTCCTCTGCATTCTACCGAGTTCTATGCCTGACTCATCTTCGTTCTATTACATTCCACCCAGTTCCATTTGGTTACCATGGCTCATCTATTTAAACCGTAGCACTCAACCTGTAACCCTAAGCTTGATCTTCTCAATTCAACGAGTTCTTGTGGACTTCGTCTGATCCTCTCATCTCAGTCTTTGCCCACCCTTCGAGTCCACCTCAAGGGAAGCCCTCTAGTAGCACCACGGCTAGAGGTACTTTGCGTCATCCAAGCTTCCGACACCCCGTCCGCTTGACTCCTTTGAGATCGTGCCTAGCCTACAGCGAAGCGTAACAAAAGATCAAGCTTCTATCTCGTGTGGACTACCTCCATTGTAGCTCCAATAACCCCTTGATTCTCGAGCGTGCTCTTCGTGAGCAGATCCCTCGAATCCTTAAACCACCATTGCATCCCAGCGACCCACCATCGATCCTCATTGGTCTAGACCACGAGAACCCCCACCCACCGATCTTTCAGAGTCGGAAGCTTCCCAAGACACTGTGTCATCCCTGGACACCAACCCGGATTTAGACCTTGACACTCTCTTCGGACCCGAAGAAGAACTTACTCTCCGACACCAGTTCTCCTCTGGACTTACCATCCCTAGGGAACCTACCCTGCCTTCTCCAACCCCTCGAGCTCGCAATCCTCCGCCGTTTGGAGGATTTCCACTCTCCTACCCACCCCCGATCGCTCCTCCTCAGTCCACCATGCCCGCAGCAGCAACGACCAAACCCACCAAGCTTCGTCTCGGAACTCCTGAGGACTTCGATGGATCCTTTGCCAAAGCCGAAGATTGGCTAGGGACTGTCACCTTCTACCTCGCGGTTAACTCCGAAGTCTATGACACTGATACCAAGAAAGTAGCCTACGCTCTATCGTTCATGAAGAAGGGGTCGGCCAAAGTCTGGGCCGCCACCTACCAACAAAAAATCCTCGCTCAGGCAACGCTTAACCTCGGAACCTTCACAGACTTTTGTGACTCTTTTTCCAAGTCCTTCGTATGAAAGGACACCATTGCCTCCAGCCTTCACTGGCTCGCCACGACCAAAATGGTCAAAAACAAGCATGGAGATTACTCCCCTTCCCTCACCGAATATACCGCTCGCTTCCAGAACCACATCGCTATCTCCAAGGTCACCGATGCCAATGTCCTCATCAGCTACTATGCCATTGGAATCCCGGAGCCCCTCATGTGGAAGATTCAGAGTATGGAAACTCCCCCCGACAAGATCGAAGATTGGTATACCAAGGCTGCCCACTTCGCTGCTATGAAAGAACGAGCTAGAGATCTGGCAAAACAAGGAAGTGGGAAAGTTTTCCATGGGTTCCATTCTACCCCAAGAACCGCTCCTCCCGATCCAGACGCTATGGACGTAGATGCCGTACGCACCACCCCCATCCCAAAGCTTACGCCTGCCAAACAGAAGCGATGCGTCGAAAACAACCTGTGTTTCCGTTGCCGTGAAGGAGGACATCTTTCTACTAATTGCCCTAAGTTCTCCAAAGGGAAGAAACCGGCGGTCAAAGCGGTCACTACCTCGGACATTCCCAAGTTGGAAGAAATCCTGGACGATGCTGATGAAGACGAGGACGGAGTAGCAGTTAGAAGAGTTTCATTTTCCCAGGGTTTTTAAAGAGGGGACCTGCCACAACGTCTAAGTCCCCTAGTGCTTCGGTATCTGTAACTTCTACTACAAACTCCATGCAAATCCCAGTACAAGTTATTATCCCCTCGCACACCTTGCAAACCGTTGAAACCCGTGCCTTGATCGACAGTGGAGCGGATGTCTGCTGTATCGATTGGGGATTCGCCAAGAAACACAAGATCCCTCTGACTAAGCTCGACCACCCGGTCTACACCAAGAATGCCGACGGAACCATTAACACCAAAGGGACCATCTGATACGTTGCCAACCTCTTTGTTTCTACCGAAGGCCTTGTTCACCAGATCACCTGTCATGTCATGCACCTAAGCAAGGATAACTTATTCCTTGGACTCCCTTTGCTGCGGAAGGCCAACCCAATCATTGACTGGGCAAAGAAGACCCTTCAGATCGCCGAAACCACCAATGAATCTAAACTCCTCTTCTCCCTCCATCAGGGCGCCTACCTACGACAAGAGAAGCTCCTCGTTCCCCCTTGACCTCCATCACGTCATGTTTTCGTCAATTCTGTCCAAGATGAATGCCTGTATGCTTACAACGGATGGGAGGACGAATGCGACTTCCTCACCCATGCCCATGATCAATACACTATCAATCGGATCATTCGTTGCGGATCACGGTTCATCCTGGCCCCGGTAATCTCTCGCCTCTCCATCGCATCCAGCCTGGCCCTCTCCCCTGACATGCCGATCACCTCCCCCCTCCCGGAAGAGTATACCAGATATAAAGAGGTCTTTGCCGAGGAAGCAGCAAACGTCCTTCCCCCATCCAGACCCTATGACCACGCCATCAACCTCAAAGAAGGCTTTGTTCCCCATATCGCTAAAATCTACCCTCTTTCGGCCGATGAGCGGCAAGCGACCGACAAGTTCATCGACGAAAACCTGGCCTCCGGCAAAATTTCCCCCTCAAAATCTCTGCAAGCCTCCCCTTTCTTCTTCGTTAAGAAGAAAGCCCAACCTGGGCAGAAGCCAGGCTTACGACCTTGCCAGGATTATCGACGCCTGAACGAGCAAACCATCCGGGATGCATATCCTCTCCCTCTTCTCCAGGATTTCATGGATCGGATTCGGGGGGCTAAGGTATTCACCAAGATGGACGTTCGGTGGGGTTATAACAACGTCCGCATTAAGGAAGGAGACCAGTGGAAGGCAGCCTTTATCATGCACCAGGGGCTGTTTGAGCCAAACGTCATGTTCTTCGGACTAACCAATTCTCCCCCCACGTTCCAACGGTTCATGAACGACTCGTTCCGAGACCTCATCGCAGAAGGCTGGCTGTTTATTTATATGGACAACCTCCTCATCTTCTCCCCCGACCAACAAACCCACACTGAGCGCACCCACCGAGTATTACAACGAATGGAGGAACTCCACCTTCACCTGAAACCTGAAAAATGTTTCTTCGACCGAGACGAGGTCGAATACCTTGGGATGATCATCCGCCCAGATGAGATCGCCATGGACCCCACTAAGTTAGACGGGATTGCCCATTGGCCCACTCCTACCTCAGTAAAAGACGTTCGGTCCTTCCTAGGCTTCGCCAACTTTTACCGGTGATTCATCCCCGATTACTCCACCATAGCCCGACCCCTCATCGACCTCACTAAGAAGTCAATCACCTGGTCTTGGAACGACTCCTGCCAATTGGCATTCGACCTCCTTAAGGCAAGATTTGCCTCCCAGCCTGTTCTCCGAGTTCCTGACCTCTCCGCCCCCTTTGCTGTCGCCACTGATGCCTCCCTCTATGCTTCTGGAGGAATTCTTCTCCAAGCGGACCCCAATGGCGAGTGGCACCCCTGCTCCTACCTTTCCCAAAGTTTCGACTCCACTCAGCAGAACTACGACATCTATAATCGAGAGCTCCTCGCCGTACTTCAAGCCCTCAAAGCCTGGTCCCATTATTTGTGAGGATCCCCCCACCAGATCCAAGTCTTCACTGATCACAAGAACCTTACCTATTTTCGAGAGCCTCACACCCTGAACCAGCGGCAAGCCTGTTGGTTACTCGACCTCGCTGACTTTGACCTCAAACTAATCCATGTACCCGGGTCTCAACTTGCCGGGCCTGATGCCCTCTCCCGACGTACTGACCACTTCCCGAAAGACGCCTCCGATAACTCCCTTGTAACACTACTCCCTTCGTCCCTCTTCGTCAATGTCATTGATGTCGCCCTTTCCACAAAGATCCGTTCTGCTTCCTCTACCGACCCATTCGCCCTAACCTTGCTCCAGGCAGTGGACAAGAACATCCCTGCAGCATTCCGCTCCCGGCTTTCCGACTGGCAAAACAGGGAGGGAATACTCACTTATCAAGACTGCGTTTACGTTCCACCTGAAGGAGACCTCAGACGTGAAATCTTACAAAGATGCCACAGCCACGAATCTGCTGGCCACCCAGGATACCTCAAAACCCGCCAGCTAGTCTCTGCCGAGTTCTGGTGGCCAGGCCTAGCATCCTTCGTCCGAAACTACATAGAGGGGTGCGCGATCTGCCAACAATGCAAGGCCAATACCCACCCCGGTTCCCCACCTCTAACTCCTATTCCTACTTCAGCATCCCATCCTTTCCAGGACATCACGGTAGACCTGATTACCGACCTCCCTATCTCTAATGGAAAGGACTCTATAGTCGTTTGGGTTGATCGGGCCTTCAAAGGGGCTGTATTCTGCCCCACCACTAAATCCGCCTCTGCAGCGAATATCGCCTCTCTCTACTTCCACAAGGTTTACCGATGTTTCGGACTCTTTGATCGTGTTATCTCCGACAGGGGTCCCCAATTCGCTTCGGCATTTGCCAAAGAGATGGGGCATATCTTGAACTACGACCTCCGCCTGTCTACTGCCTACCATCCCCAAACTGATGGCCAAACTGAGCGAACGAACCAAGAACTAGAAACTTACCTCCGGATCTTCTGCGGGGACAACCCTACCTCATGGACGGAACTCCTGACTTTCGCCGAATTCGCCCATAACCACCGTCCCCACTCTGTCACCAACCAATCCCTGTTTTTCCTCCAAATGGGTTATGAACCCAAACCTCTTCCCTCCATTCTCTCTCCCTCCAATCTCCCTGCGGTGGAACTCCGCCTCTCCCAACTCACCAAGGCTAGGGATGAGGCCAGAGCTGCCCACAAGCTCGCTAGGGCGACCATGGCATCTCAGACCCGGGTACGTTTCAAACCCTTCGCCCTAGGAGATAAAGTCTGGCTGGAAGCCAGGAACCTCCACTGCCTTCTGAAGGACCCCAAATTCCTCCCAAAACGTGAAGGACCATTTGAAATCGTTAAGGTTCTTTCCCCCATCACTTACTGATTGTGCCTTCCAAAGACCTGGAAAATCCACCCCATTTTCCACGCCTCTCTTCTTTCCCCTGCCAAGGAAACCCTCGTTCACGGTCCGAACTTCCCCCGGCCCCCTCCTGACCACGTAGGCCCTGAAGAAGAGTACCTCGTGGATCGAATCCTCCATCATCAAGGGCCCCCATCCCGACGGCGTTTCCTGATCCGATGGAAAGGGTACACTGCGGAAGACGACTCCTGGGAGCCCGAGCGGAATCTGACGAATTCCAAACTCCTCCTACTCGCCTATAAAAAGCGTCACCCCAAAGACTTCCCTCCCCAGTCCGCTTAATTATCCACCAACGACACCTCCACCACACCATGCCTTGTTCCGATGTCCCTGAACTCATTCTTCCTGTACCCCCCCAGACTCGGTGGTTCACCGCCTCCTGAGTCTGTTACTGATTCTGTCCTTGCTTCTATCTCTTCTCTCACCGTCTCTGACAGTTCTGACGGAGAGGTTTACCCCGGTTCAACTTCTTAGCCTGGCCAGCTTACTCCTCATTCTGTGCCTACTAGCGTCTCAAGTGTTTCTACTTCTCCTTCCTACTATACGCCTCCTTCCGTTTTGAACCCTCATGCCATGATCGTCGATGACACCTCCTCCCCCACATCCCGCATCGCCACCCCCGGCTGGGGTAGCCGACCCACCATCTCCATCCCCGAGCTTGCTGAACCCCCTGTTTGTCTTGCCGCCTACCTCGGCACCATTGAGTCCGTCGACCTTCCTGAACACGCCCACTGGGTACGCCCTAACCTCCCCACTGACGCCGAATCCCGCTCCCTCCTCAGGTTCCTCCGGGACCCTAGGTACGCCGTCCCCATCGGCGCCCACCTTGACTATGGGTCGGCTCTCCATTCCCTCTATCTCGCTACCCTTCAGGTCGCCAGACTCACCACCCTTGTGCGCACCCCCTCTGCATCCGCTGATGCCAACGCCACCTTTCGAAACCATACCCTGTCCCACATCCAAATGGAGCTGGAGACCCAGCTCCTCCTCGTGTTTTATCAGCTTGGTATGCTGGAATTCATGCACGATCTGGACCGCTACCTCCAGGACCTCGCGCGTTATACCCACCTCAGCGCCACCTCGGTGTCCACCCCCTCAGCCTCTTCCTCAGCGTTGAACTCAGAAGAGCTCAATGTTGTAGAGCGCATCGAAGCCCACTGGACCGGCAACTTCGGCAACACCCCCCTTCCGACTTCCCACCCTCGGTTTCACGAGGCCTGCTTCCAGTGCCACCACCTTGGTCACCAGCGTGTCAACTGTGGGGTCTATCAATGCCCGATATGCCACTGTTTCCATCCTGGCCACTCTCAGCGGCAGTGCCCTTTGCGCTGCACTCCTCCGCCACCCTCACCCTCTACCTCTCCCGCCTCCTCACACTCGTCGCACCCCTCCTCGCCCCATCGCTCCTACCACGGACCCCACCGCTCCCGCAGCACCCACCGCATGGTCCCCAGCTGCCCGCGCCGCCGCTCCTACTCTCCGGACTTGGACTTCGGAGTGGACAACAACATTTGGGACGACACCGCCTTTGCCAACGTGACCGGTTCCCCCACTATGGGG
This sequence comes from Retiboletus fuscus, assembly GCA_038093795.1. Lineage (NCBI taxonomy): Eukaryota > Fungi > Basidiomycota > Agaricomycetes > Boletales > Boletaceae > Retiboletus > Retiboletus fuscus. The sequence continues at coordinate 16,774 of JBBPSV010000019.1, forward strand.
TCCTGTGACCTGTAAAGTGTCTGTGCCGGTGCCTTGACCCTTGCAGGGGGGTAATGTTATGTTTTTCCCTTTCTACTACGCCTACTTGACCTTATGCTTACCTCTCGCCTCGTACTCTGTCGTCTCGCTGTTCGAGTCCTGCCTGACAACATCTTTTATCTTTGTATTACTCATAACGTTCTTGAACGTTCTTTCGATTTCCATGCTTTGTAAACGATGACTCACCAATGTTCCTCCACATTCTACCGAGTTCTATGCCTGACTCATCTTCGTTCTATTACATTCCACCCAGTTCCATTTGGTTACCACGGCTCATCTATTTAAACCGTAGCACTCAACCTGTAACCCTAAGCTTGATCTTCTCAATTCAACGAGTTCTTGCGGACTTCGTCTGATCCTCTCGTCTCAGTCTTCGCCCACCCTTCGAGTCCACCTCAAGGGAAGCCCTCTAGTAGCACCACGGCTAGAGGTACTTTGCGTCATCCAAGCTTCCGACACCCCGTCCACTTGACTCCTTTGAGATTGTGCCTAGCCTACGGCGAAGCGTAACAGTTTCTCTCAGGTCGTGTGGCATGAGGAGGAAAAGACGACAAAAGGTGGGATAGATGTGAACTGGGGCAATACCTTCGACGAAGGTACCAAAACCATGGAGGTGTAAAGCATGCAATACGTGTCCAGGGAGCTCACCCAGGATTAGATGGAGGGGAGCATCATGAGGGCAAAGGGTCTGCTCTAATCGTTGTACATGGAGGACCGCATGAAACAGTTGGACTAGCTCTTGACTTATTTTGTCCATTACAAACAAGGCATTGTTTTCGATGAGAAGGGTTAGAGTTGGATCATCAAGAATGGCGGCATAGAGTAACTGAGTCCAGTAGTCCGGTAATAAGAAGGGTCTGACTGGACGGTTTCTAAGGGGGGTGGCAGCGGAGGGGGAAGGGGGAGTGGACATGGTTAGAATGGAGAAGAGAGGTGGTGGAGTTGAGGTCGACGACAGTATTCAGTGAGGAAGTAGGCTACTGCAAAGGCCCAGATCACTACGAGGAGGGTAGCGAAGACTATAGTGGGGATGTTATGAGGTGGGGGGCACAGTTGGAAGGGCATTCACTATTTTGAGGGGAAGAATTTGGTGAAGAATAGGGCAAGAAACCAGAGTGAGATGATGAGGAGTAGGGTGCAGATAGGTAGAATTTCGTTGTAGAGGGACATATAGAGTGGATACACACTTTGTTACGCTTTGCCATAGGCTAGGCGTGATCTCAAAGGAGTCAAGCGGACAAGGGGTCAGAAGCTTGGACGACGCAAAGAACCTCTAGCCGTGGTGCTACTAGAGGGCTGCCCTTGCTGTGGAAGCAAAGGGTGGTCAAGGACTGAGGCGAGGGGATCAGACGAAGTCCGCAAGAACTTGTTAGATTGAAAAGATCAAGCTTAGTGTTACAGGTCAAGTGCTACGGTTTAAATAGACGAGCTGTGGTAACTGAATGGAACAGGATGGAATGTAATAGAATGAAGATGAGTCAGGCATAGAACTTGGTAGAACGCGGAGGAACATTGGTGAGTCAGCGTTTTACAAAGCATGGAAGTCGAGAGATCAGTCAAGAACATTATGAGTAATACAAAGATAAAAGATGTCATTGGGCGGGGCTCGAACAGCGAGATGACAGAGTACAAAGCGAGAGGTAAGCATAGGGTCAAGGAAAGCGTAGTAGAGAGGGAAAAATGTAACATTACCCCCCCACGAGGGTCAAGGCACCGGCACAGACACTTTACAGGTCACACGCCCCCATAGCAGGGAAACTGGTCACATTGGCAAAGGTGGTGTCGTCCCAAATGTTGTTGTCCACTCCGGAATTCAAGTCCAGACAGTGGGAGCGGCAGCGTGGGCGGCTGGGGACCATATGGTGGGTGCCGCGGGAGCCGTGGGGTCCGTGGTAGGAATGGTGGGGCGAGGAAGGGTGTGACGAGTGTGAGGAGGTGGGAGAGGTAGAGGGCGAGGGTGGCGGAGGAGCGCGGCGCAAAGGGCACTGCCGCTGAGAGTGGCCAGGACGGAAACAGCGGCATATCGGGCATTGATAGACTCCACAGTTGACACGCTGGTGACCAAGGCGGTGGCACTGGAAACAGGCCTCATGAAATCGAGGGTGAGATGAGGGAAGGGGGGTATTGCCAAAATTACCAGTCCAGTGGGCTTCAATGCGTTCCACAACGTTGAGCTCCTCGGAGTTCAATGCAGAGGAGGATGCCGAGGGGGTAGACATTGAGGCAGTGCTGAGGTGGGTATAACGAGCGAGGTCCCGGAGGTAACGATCCAGGTCATGCATGAACTCCAGCATACCGAGCTGGTAGAACGCGAGGAGGAGTTGGGTCTCCAGCTCCATCTGGATGTGAGATAGGGTATGGTTACGAAAGGTGGTGTTGGCGTTGGCAGAGGCAGAGGGGGCGCGTACAAGGGCAGTGAGTCAGGCGACTTGAAGGGTGGCAAGATAGAGGGAGTGGAGGGCCGACCCATAGTCGAGGTGGGCGCCGATGGGGATGGCGTACCTAGGATCCCGAAGGAATCGGAGGAGGAAGCGGGACTCGGCATCAGTGGGGAGGTTAGGGCGTACCCAATGGGCATGTTTGGGGAGGTCTACAGACTCAATGGTGCTGAGGTAGGCAGCAAGGCGAACGGGGGGTTCAGCGAGCTCAGGGATGGAGATGGCAGGTCGATTCCCCCAACCGGGGGTAGCGACACGGGACGTGGGTGAGGAGGTATCATCGATGATCATGGCATGGGGGTTTAGAATGGCAGGAGGCGTATAGTAGGAAGGAGAATTAGAAACACTTGAGATGCCAGTAGACATAGAATGAGGAGTAGGCTGGCAAGACTGAGGAGTTGGATGGGGGAGAACCTCTCCGTCAGAACTGTCGGAGAGGGTGAGAGAAGAGACAGAAGCAAGGACAGAATCAGTAGTAGACTCTGTAGGCAGTGAGTTACTGAATTGGGTGGGAACAGGAAGGACGAGTTCAGGGACATCAGAGCAAGGCATGGTGTGGTGGAGGAGTTATTGGTGGATGGTCAAGCAGATTGGGGAGGGAAGTCCCTTGGATGACGCTTCTTATAAGCGGCCAGGAGGAGTTTGGAATTTTTTAAGTTCTGCTCAGGTTCCCAGGAGTCGTCTTCCGCCCTTCCAATGGATCAGGAAACGCCATCGGGATGGGGGTCCCTGATGACGGAGGATTCAATCCACAAGGTACTCTTCCTCAGGGCCTACATGGTCAGGAGGGGGTTGGGGGAAGTTCGGACCATGAACAAGGGTTTCCTTGGCAGGGGAGAGAAGAGAGGCGTGGAAAACGGGGTGGATTTTCCAGGTCTTTGGAAGGTGCAGTCGGTAAGTGATGGGAGAAAGAACCTTAATGATTTCAAATGGTCCTTCGTGTTTCAGGAGGAACTTAGGATCCTTCCGAAGGCGGTGGAGGTTCCTGGCTTCCAGCCAGACCTTATCTCCTAGGGCAAAGGGTTTGAAACATTGCCGGGTCCAAGAGGCCATGGTCGCCCTAGCGAGTTCGTGGGCAGCTCTGGCTTCATCTCTGGCTTTGGTGAGCTGGGAGAGGTGGAGTTCTACCACAGGGAGATTGGAGGGGGAGAGAATGGAAGGAAGGGGTTTGGGTTCATAGCCCATTTGGAGGAAGAATGGGGATTGGTTGGTGATAGAGTGGGGGCGGTGGTTATGGGCGAATTCGGCGAAAGTCAGGAGTTCTGTCCATGAGGTAGGGTTGTCTCCACAGAAGATCCGGAGATAAGTTTCTAGCTCTTGATTCGTTTGTTCGGTTTGACCATCCGTTTGGGGATGATAGGCAGTAGATAGGCGGAGGTCATAGTTTAAGATACGCCCCATTTCCTTGGCGAAGGTGGAAGCAAATTGGGGGCCTCTGTCAGAGATGACACGATCAAAGAGTCCGAAACGTCAGTAAACCTTGTGGAAGTAGAGGGAGGCAACGTCAGCTGCTGAAGCGGATTTGGTAGTTGGGCAAAATATCGCCCCTTTGAAGGCTCGGTCCACCCAGATGACTATGGAGTCCTTCCCATTGGAGACCGGGAGGTTGGTGATTAGATCTACCAAGATATCCTGGAAGGGGTGGGACGCGGAGGTGGCGATAGGAATGAGTGGTGGAGCGCTAGGATGGGTGTTAGGTTTGTTTTGTTGGCAGACCGTGCACCCTTCTACATAGTTCCGGATGAAGGATGCCAGGCCAGGCCACCAGAATTCTGTGGAAACCAGCTGGCGGGTTTTGAGGTACCCGGGGTGGCCAGCGGTCTCATGGTCATGATATCTTCGTAAGATCTCACGTCTGAGATCTCCTTCAGGAGGAACATAGACGTGGTCCTGATACGTGAGTATCCCCTCTCGGTTCTGCCAATCAGAGAGTTGGGAACGAAATGCCGCCAGAATGTTCTCGTCCACTGCTTGGAGCGAGGTTAGGGCGAACAGGTCGGTAGAAGAAGCCGTACGGATCTTCGTAGAAAGGGCGACATCGATGACATTGACAAAGAGAGATGGAGGGAGTAGGGTCACGAGGGAATTGTCTGAGGCATCTTTTGGGAAGTGGTCCATACGTTGAGAGAGGGCATCGGGACCGGCAAGTTGAGATCCGGATACATGGATCAATTTGAGGTCAAAGTCAGCGAGGTCGAGTAACCAACGAGCTTGTCGTCGATTCAAGGTGTGGGGCTCTTGGAAGTAGGTGAGGTTTTTATGATCGGTGAATACTTGGACCTGGTGGGGGGACCCATGCAGGTAGTGGGACCAGGCTTTGAGTGCCCGGAGTACAGCCAAGAGCTCCCGGTCATGGATATCATAGTTTCGCTGGGTGGAGTCGAAACTTTGAGAGAGGTAAGAACAGGGGTGCCATTCGCCGTTGGGATCTGCTTGGAGAAGAATTCCTCCCGAGGTATAGAGGGAGGTGTCGGTGGCGATAGCGAAGGGGGTGGAGAGGTCAGGAACTCGGAGAACCGGTTGGGAAGCGAATCTCATTTTAAGGAGGTCGAATGCTGATTGGCAGGAGTTGTTCCAAGACCAGGTGATAGACTTCTTAGTGAGGTTGATGAGGGGTCAGGCGATGGTGGAGTAATCAGGGATGAATCGCCGGTAAAAGTTGGCGAAACCTAGGAAGGATCGAACGTCTTTTACAGAGGTGGGAGTGGGCCAATGGGCAATCCCATCTAACTTAGTGGGATCCATGGCGATTTCATCTGGACGGATAATCATTCCAAGGTATTCGACCTCGTCTCAGTCAAAGAAGCATTTTTCGGGTTTCAGGTGAAGGCGAAGTTCCTCCATCCGTTGTAGTACTTGGTGGGTACGCTCAGTGTGGGTTTGTTGGTCTGGGGAGAAGATGAGGAGGTCATCCATATAGATGAATAGCCATCCTTCTGCGATGAGGTCTCGGAACGAGTCATTCATGAACCGTTGGAATGTGGGAGGGGAGTTGGTTAGTCCAAAGAACATGATGTTTGGTTCAAACAATCCTCGGTGCATGATAAAGGCGGCTTTCCACTGGTCTCCTTCCTTTATGCGGACATTGTTATAGCCCCATTGAACGTCCATTTTGGTGAATACTTTCGCTCCCTGGATCCGATCCATGAAGTCCTGAAGGAGAGGGAGGGGGTAGGCATCCCGGATAGTTTGCTCGTTTAGACGTTGATAATCTTGGCAGGGTCGCAAGCCAGGCTTTTGTCCAAGTTGGGCTTTCTTTTTAACGAAGAAGAAAGGGGATGCCTGAGGGGATTTCGAGGGAGAGATTTTGCCCAAAGCCAAGTTTTCGTCGATGAATTTGTCCGTGGCTTGTCGTTCGTCTGCTGAAAGGGGGTAAATCTTGGCGATGCGGGGAACAAAGTCCTCCTTGAGGTTGATGGCATGGTCGTAAGGCCTAGATGGAGGGAGAACGTTCGCAGCTTCTTCGGCAAAGACTTCTTTATATCTGGCGTACTCTTCTGGGAGGGAGGAGGCTACAGGTGTGTCAGGGGAGAGGGCAAGATTGGATGCGATGGAAAGACGGGAGATTACTGGGGCCGGGATGAACTGAGATCTGCAGTGAATGATTCGGTTAATGGTATATTGGTCATGAGCACGGGTTAAAAAGTCGCATTCATCCTCCCATCCATTGTAAGCATATAGGCATTTGTCTTGGACTGAATTGACAAAAACGTGGCATGGTGGTGGTCGAGGGGGAACAAGGAGCTTCTCCTGTCGTAAGTAAGCTCCTTGATGGAGAGAGAAGAGGAGCTTGGATTCATCGGTGGTTTCGGCGATTCGAAGGGTCCTCTCCTTCCAGTCGATGGTTGGGTTGGCCTTTCGTAGCCAGGGGATCCCAAGGAATACGTTGTCCTTGCTGAGGTGCATGACATGGCAGGTGATCTGGTGAACGAGGCCTTCAGTGGAAACGAAGAGGTTGGCGATGTACCAGATGGTCCCTTTGGTGTTAATGGTCCCATCGGCATTCTTGGCATAGACCGGGTGGTCGAGCTTGGTCAGAGGGATTTTGTGTTTTTTAGCGAACCCCCAATCGATACAGCATACATCGGCTCCACTGTCGATCAAGGCGTGGGTTTCAACGGTTTGCAAGGTGTGCGAGGGGATAATAACTTGTACTGGGATTTGCATGGAGCTCGTAGTAGAAGTTACAGATACCGAAGCACTAGGGGACTTAGACATTGTGGCAGGTCCCCTCTTTAAAAACCCTGGGAAAATGAAATTCTTCTCACTGCTACCCCATCCTCGTCTTCGTCGGCATCGTCCAGGATCTCTTCCAACTTGGGAATGTCTGAGGTAGCGATGGCTTTGACTGCCGGTTTCTTTCCCTTGGAGAATTTGGGGCAATTAGTAGAGAGGTGTCCTCCTTCTCGGCAGCAGAAACAAAGGTTGTTCACAATGCATCGTTTCCGTTTGGCAGGTGTAAGTTTTGGGATGAGGGTGGTGCGTATGGTGTCCACATCCATAGCATCGGGATCAGGAGGAGTGGTTTTCGGGGTGGAATGGAATCCATGGAAGACTTTCCCACTTCCTTGTTTCACCAGATCTCTAGCTCGTTCTTTCATAGCGGTGAAGTGGGCAGCTTTGGTGTACCAGTCTTCGATCTTGTCCGGGGGGGTCTCCATGCTCTGAATCTTCCACATCAGCGGTTCTGGGATTCCGATGGCATAGTAGCTGATAAGGATGTTGGCATCGGTGACCTTAGAGATAGCGATGTGGTTTTGGAAGCGAGCGGTATATTCGGTGAGGGAAGGGGAATAGTCCCCGTGCTTGTTCTTGACCATTTTGGTCGTGGCGAGCCAGTGGAGACTGGAGGCAATGGTGTCCTTTCGGACAAAGGACTTAGAGAAAGAGTCACAGAAGTCAACGAAGGTTCCTAGGTTGAGCATAGCCTGAGCGAGAATCTTCTGTCAGTAGGTGGCGGCCCAGACCTTGGCCGACCCCTTCTTCATGAATGATAGAGTGTAGGCTACTTTCTTGGCATCAGTGTCGTAGACCTCGGAGTTGACCGCGAGATAGAAGGTGACGGTCCCAAGCCAATCTTTGGCTTTGGCAAAGGATCCGTCGAAGTCCTCGGGGGTTCCGAGATGAAGCTTGGTGGGCTTGGCTGTTGCCGCAGCTGGCATGGTAGACTGGGGAGGGATGGTCGGGGGCAGGTGCGAGAGGGGAAATCCTCCGAAAGGGGGATTATGTGCTCAGGGGGTTGGCGAAGGCGGGGTTGGTTCCCGGGGAATGGTAAGTTCTGAGGAGAACCGGTGTCGAAGGGTAAGCTCTTCTTCGGGTCCGAAGAGAGTATCAAGGTCTAGGTCTGGGTTGGTATCCGGGGATGACGCAGTGTCCTGGGGAGCTTCCGACTCAGATAGGTCGGTGGGTGGGGGTTCTCATGGTCTAGACCAACAAGGATCGATGGTGGGTCACTGGGACGCAATGGTGGTTCAAGAATTCAAGGGATCTGCTCACGAAGAGCACGCTCGAGAATCAAGGGGGTATTGGAGCTACAACGGAGGTAGTCCACACGAGATAGAAGCTTGATCTTTTGTTACGCTTTGCCGTAGGCTAGGCGTGATCTCAAAGGAGTCAAGCGGACAAGGGGTCGGAAGCTTGGACGACGCAAAGAACCTCTAGCCGTGGTGCTACTAGAGGGCTGCCCTTGCTGTGGAAGCAAAGGGTGGTCAAGGACTGAGGCGAGGGGATCAGACGAAGTCCACAAGAACTTGTTAGATTGAGAAGATCAAGCTTAGTGTTACAGGTCAAGTGCTACGGTTTAAATAGACGAGCCGTGGTAACAGAATGGAACAGGATGGAATGTAATAGAACAAAGATGAGTCAGGCATAGAACTTGGTAGAACGCAGAGGAACATTGGTGAGTCAGCGTTTTACAAAGCATGGAAGTCGAGAGATCAGTCAAGAACATTATGAGTAATACAAAGATAAAAGATGTCATCGGGCGGGGCTCGAACAGTGAGACGACAGAGTACAAAGCGAGAGGTAAGCATAGGGTCAAGGAAAGCATAGTAGAGAGGCAAAAATGTAACACACTTTCTCTGGGAGGAATCTGCTCACGAGGAGCATGCTCATGAAAGGAAGTGTGGGGAGTCAAAGGTGGTGGAGAGACTTGTATTTAGAGAGAATTTTGTTCGCATGGCGGAGGTTGGATTCATGTTCCCAGGTGTTTTCCGATGGTGGGTATCCTTTCCAGGCAGTCAGGTACTTCCATCTGTTGCTAGGGCCTTTGTGGGCAATGATGGCTTCAACTTCATATTCCTCTTCTTGATTAATAAGGTCCGGGGGAGGGATGGAAAAGGCAGGACCATGTGCTTCTGAAGTGCGATAAGGGGATAAGAGGGATGCATGGAAGGTGTTATGAATCTTCCAAGTGGGGGGAAGACGGAGTTCATAAACCAGGGGGGATAGTACCTTGGTGATCTCGAAGGGTCCCAGATGTTTGGGACTTAGTTTCCTAGAGGGGTATTTTAATTGGAGGTGGGAGGCTTCTAACCATACTTTATTTCCAATTTTCCATGATGGTGGCGTTCCAGACCTTCTTAACGCCATGATCTTTTGTGCAGATTCATGGGCAGCACGGGCTTCTTTTCTGGCAGAATCCAGGGATTCAAGTCTGTTTTCTAGGGCAGGGAGGAAGGTTTTTCCTAGGGAGGGGTAGGAGTGGGGTTCATAGCCATAAAGGAGGGAGAATGGGGATTTTTTGGTGGTAGAGTGGGGGGCGGAGTTGTGGTGGAATTCGGCAGCTGTGAGATAAGAGGTCCAGGTTGTGGGGTTGTTGGAGCAGAAGATGCGAAGATAGGTTTCTAGTTCTTGATTGGTTCGTTCAGTTTGTCCGTCCGTTTGGGGATGGTAAGCAGTGGATAGTTTGACATCATATCTAAGGATTCTGGCTAGTTCTCTGGCAAAGGCAGAGGCGAATTGAGGACCTCTGTCAGAAACAAGGGAGTCATGGAGGCCAAAGCATTTGAATACGTTGTTGAAGAATAGTTGGGCTACTCCGGCTGCGTCAATAGTTTTGTTGCAGGGTATGAGAATCACCCCCTTGCTAAGGTAGTTGACCATGACTAGCACAGAATCGAACCCCTTGGAGGGGGGGAGGTCAGTGATGAGATCGACTGAAAGGTGTTTGAATGGGAGGGAGGAGGCGGTGGGAATGGGGGAGAGGGGGGGGCAGGTGGGATGGGTGTTGACCTTGTTTTGCTGGCAGACCGTGCAGCCATCAATGTAATTTTTGACAAAGGAAGATAGCCCTGGCCACCAGAAGTCGTGTTCGAGAATGGCTTTAGTGCGAAAGATTCCCATATGCCCAGACAGAGGTGAGGAGTGGATGGAGGAGAGGAGGGAGGACCGGGAGGAGGGTGGGACATAGAGGCGACCTCTGAAGTAGAGGTGTCCATTGTCGAAGGTCCAATCCTGGAGCGAGGCTCGGGTAAAAAGGGGGGACCTCTCATCTAGGGCAGCAAGGGCTTTTAGGACAAAAGGATCAGAGGTGGAAGAGTTGCGAATATGGCGGGCAAGAGTGAGATCGAAGGCCTGGATAATGATGGGTTCAGAGACTATGGAGGTGTGGTTATTATCGTCACTGGTGTCAATGGAGTCTTTCTGGGAGAGAGCGTCGGTGGGTCCCATCTTAGATCCTGGAGTAACCACCCAGTTAATGTGGAAATCTTGGAGGAAGAGGGACCAGCGCGCTTGGCAATGAGAGAGCTTTCGAGGATCACGGATATAGGATAGGTTCTTGTGGTCCGTTATGATGTTGACCGGATGGAGGGTTCCCTGAAGGTAATGTTTCCATTCTGCGAGGGCAAGGATTACTGCAAGAAGTTCTCGATCATAGATATCATAGTTTCACTTGGCGGGGGAGAAGGTCTTCAAGAAGTAAGCACAGGGGTGGAGGTCACTGTTGCTATCTCATTGCATCAGGACAGCTCTGGCTGCAAGAAGGAAAGCATCCGTCATGATGGAGAAGGGTTTGGAGACATCTGGAATGAAGAGCACAGGGACAGAGGAAAATATGGATTTCAAGGAGTCGAATGACATGTGCTGGCAAGAGCCCCAGATCCAGGGTTGTTCCTTTCGAGTGAGGAGGGTGAAAGGGGCGACTATGTTGGAGTAATTGGGGATGAATTTTCGGTAGAAGTTGGCAAATCCTAGGAAGGAACGGACTCCTCTGACCGAAGAGGGTGGTTTCCAGTCTGCTATGGTAGATAATTTTGAGAGGTCCATTCATACTTGTCCTTGGCCAATGATGAGTCCCAGATATTCTATGGTAGGGCGGTCAAAGGAGGATTTGGTTATTTTGAGGGTGAGGTGATGTTCTCTGAGGTGCAGGAGGACTCGTCTAGTCCATTCATGATGGAGGGTAAGGGATCCGCGGGTGTGAATTCCCATGTCATCCATATAGATCTTGAGCCATCCCTTCGCAATCATGTCGGCAAAGATATGATTCATGAATGCTTGGAATGTAGCAGGAGCGTTGCAGAAACCGAAGAACATGATGGTGGGTTCAAAGAGACCAAAAGGGGTGATGAAGGCAGCCTTCCATTGATCATCCTCCTTGATGCGGATATTATTGTACCCCCAGTGAACGTCGAATTTAGTGAATAGGTTAGCATCTTTCATTTCATCGATGAGTTCAGGGATCAGGGGGAGTGGGTAGGCATTGCGAATGGTATGACTATTGAGCCAACGATAATCTTGGCAAGGGCGGAGGTCTTTCTTTGGGTCAGACTTTCCATCGGATTTCTTCAGAACAAAGAAGAAAGGGGATGCCTGGGGAGACTTGGAGGGGATGATGCAACTGGTTCTGAGATGTTCTTTGATGAACTCTTTACAAACTTCTTTTTCCAGAGAGTTGAGGGGATAGATCTTGGCGATTTTTGGGACAAAGGTGTCTCTAAGTTCTATGATGTGGTCAAAGGTTCGGTGGGGGGGGAGTTCATCATGAGTTTGTTCTTGAAAAACATCGATAAAGTCCTTGCAAAAGTTCGGCAAGAGTTCCTCAAGAGGAGGGGACGGTTCTGTGGTAGTTCCATTGATTTCGCTGTCCTTCTGAAGGTGATACTCATGGAGAGACCAGTCTTCTTCAGAAGGATACCTGAGAGTTACTAGTTCAGCGAGTTCTTGGTCTACATCTTTTCCAAGCCATAGTGAAAGATAGTCAATTTTATGGGGGGGGGTAGAGGGTAGAGAGATGGAAAATCTTCTCCAGTCAATGATTGGGTTGAGCTTTTTCAACCAGGGCATTCCAAGGATGATCTGTGGATGACCAAGTTTGGTTACCATGAGCTTTTCTTGGTCGGAGAAGGATCCTGAAGAAAAGGGGACCAAGGCGGTTTGGGTGATGGTTCCTTGTTGGTTAGGAGTTCCATCTATGTTATATGCGATGATGGGATTGGGGAGGGGTGTTGTGGAGAAGTTATTTTTCTCCAGGAGGTGAAGGTCGAGGAAATTTCCTGTGGCTCCAGAATCAATGAGGGCTGAGGTTTCAACAATTTTGTTCTTTCCTTGTAGCTGAACTGGGAGACGTAAAGTTCGATTGTTCAATGGTGCTACAAGTACATGAGAGGTAGGGGGAGGCAACATCGAGGTGACTCTCCCTTTTAAAAATCCTGTATGGTCTTAGCTTGTTCCAGGTGTGCAGAAGCAATCTCTTCCGTAGGTTCCTCTTCGTAACACATCTTTAAGGTGGCGAGGATCTCCTTTCCCTCCTTTCCTGAGGTTTTGAGAGAGTCAATGTAGACCTCCAGGTTGGTCTTGGTAGGGGGGGAGGGGTGGGGGGTGGAGGGGTTAGTCCAGTGGTTGTTTGGATATACAGGGGGCGAGGAGATTTTCGAAGGGGAGATGTTCCCTTGCATTCAGAGGCATTGTGACCAGTCTTTCTGCATTGGAAGCATCGCCCTTCTCTGATGCATTGGGCTCGTTCCGTTGGGGTGAGTTTACTGAGGGTGATGCTGTCCACATCCATGGCATTTGGGTCTCGATGGGGATTCTTTTGAAAGAAGGAGGAGGGTTGTGGACGTCCTCCTCGGAGGGCTAGAATACGCATCTTCTGTGCATGGAAGACTTTAGCTTGGTTGATCCACTCGGTGATGGTGGTGGGGATGGTTGCCATAGAGAGGATCATGGTGGCGAGTTTCTGGTCAATTCTCAGGGAGAATAGGTCGATGAGGGTGATATCATTGGTGATTCTGGCTTTACTGGCTAGGTTCTGAAAGTCGGTGATATATTGTTGGAAACCATCATCCCGGGTTCCGTCGGATTTCTGGGAGGATCTTTGAACGAGTTTAGACAGGTCGAGGCGGGCTGTGGCTTTGGTATCGAAGGGGTAGAAGGTGGTTTCAAAGTTGGTGGCGAAGTAGGGGAAGGTCTTCTCTGCTGGTTTGCCATTGGGATCGGCCATCTTGTCATACCACATTTCAGCAAAGGAGGCTCCTCTTCCTTCGCTCATCTTGTTGAGGGTGGTCATGATCATTTCTTTGTTGGTGGTATACAGGGTAGAGTTTAGAACAAAGTAGGCTTTCATGGCCTTGATCCACCTGGAAGCGTCAGCAGGTTTTCCAGAGAAGTTGGCAGGGAGAGCTGCCTTTAGTTCCGTGGGTTTGGTGGGCATGATGGGTGCGGTGGTTTGGATGGCAGTGGTCAAGGGGTTAATTCCAGGGGTGGTACGAGGTTTTCTTTGTCTAGGGGGTTTCTGGGGAATATCAGGGGTCTGGTAAGGGTTGTGGAAGGGAAGAGCGGTGTTACTTGTCTCTTCTCCTTGATCGACCACAATGTCGAAGCTCTCGGGGTCAAGGGGTTCCTGTTGGTGACTCGTGGTGGCTGATGGGGGTCCTTCACCTAGAGAGGTGGGACGAAGGGAGATTCAGAATCTTTTGTTACACGTAGCGTATAAACAAAGTTTACTATGATTTACTCTTAAGATTCTTCAGAGGGATCTGCTCACGAAGAGCATGCTCAATGAAGATATAGACTTAAGAGTTTGGCGAAGGATGATGTCTGGGGTCTGAGATGACTCAAGAATACGCTAGTATTGTGCAGATTCTGAATAGTTTTATAGAGAATATGAGGAACACGAGTCATTACAAGAGAAATGACTGAGGAGGAAAAAGTCCAAGAGGGAAGACAGTCAGGATAACTCTGTGAGTAGCAGATGAGAGGGACCTGTCAACATCAAGAAGTGATCTAGACGAGAGGAAAGATTACCCCTCCAGGTATGTACAGAAGAAGATAGAGACAGAAGAAAGACCAGACGATGAAGAAAGAAAATCGTAACACATGGTAGGAGCCTGTCAGAAAGTAGTTGCACAACTTGCTGTTTGTTGGAGTGAGTATCTGAGTTGTAAGGACCATATTGAAACGCTTCTACATGGGTACAACTGGATACTGCATGTCCTCTCAATCCTCATTTCCCTGCTCAAATAAAAGCTTTCCAGAGACCTTTACTTTGTCCAGAACCAATTTATAGTACTGTCCTGGAACCCCCAAGGTCATTGTCTTCAGAGTTACCTCCTCCCTGCAGGCACAGATGGCCAACAATGAGTCAGAAAGTTGGAAATAATGCTCAGTAGGATGATTTACTTTGTCCATAACCAGTTTTTAGTCCTGTCCTGGATCTCTCAAGGTCATCATCTTTGGGAATACCTCTTCGCTGCAGGCGAGTAAGATATGACAATGTGTCAGAAATTTGGACATAATGCTCGGTATCAATAGTGGACATAGAGAAAATATAAACAAAAGCTTCTGTTTTATTGTTGAGGCAAGCTTGACCGCTGTCAGGGTGAGTACGATTGAAGCTTCTTGTATGGACACCTATTCAGAAAGTGTCTTGAGAATAAGCACCCAACATGAAACCAAACCAAACCAATGTGCCATTGTGCAATCGATGGTTGGCAGCATCATGATGAACTTTTTCTGCACCACAGCACCAACCCCACAGCAACCAGCTGATTGCCCCACTATCTGCTGATGACCATGCTAGCAATGGACCTTTTTTTCGACGATGATGACCTCGGCTCAAATCCACCACCAGCAGTGCATTTGCAGGATAGCAGCCTCCTTTTTGCATATGAAGGCACACTGCCTGCCCCCTCTACTGGCTCTCACTCCAAAGGCTCAATTTCTGCACCAGGTTACTTCTCCGTCAGTTCTGCAGGTGATCTCTGTTATGTTTTTCCCTTTCTACTATGCTTTTCTGACCTTATGCTTACCTCTCGCCTTGTATTCTGTCGTCTCGCTGTTCGAGCCCCACCCGATGACATCTTTTATCTTTGTATTACTCATAACATTCTTGAATGTTCTCTCGCCTTCCATGCTTTGTAAACGCTGACTCACCAATGTTCCTCTGCATTCTACCAAGTTCTATGTCTGACTCATCGTCGTTCTATTACATTCCATTCTGTTCCATTCAGTTACCACGGCTCATCTATTTAAACCATAGCACTCAACCTGTAACCCTAAGCTTGATCTTCTCAATCTAACAAGTTCTTGCGGACTTCGTCTGATTCCCTCACCTCAATCCTAGTCCACCCTTCACTCCAGCAGCAAGGGCAGCCCTCTAGTAGCACCACGGCTAGAGGTTCTTCGCGTCATCCAAGCTTCCGACTCCCAGTCCGCTTGACTCCTTCGAGATCACGCCTAGCCAACGGCAAAGCGTAACAAAAGATCAAGCTTCTATCTCGTGTGAACTACCTCCGTTGTAGCTCCAATACCCCCTTGATTCTCGAGCGTGCTCTTTGTGAGCAGATCCCTCGAATCCTTGAACCACCATTGCATCCCAGCGACCCACCATTGATCCTCATTGGTCTAGGCCACGAGAACCCCCACCCACCAATCTATCTGAATCGGAAGCACCCCAGGACACTGCGTCATCTCCGGATACTAACCCAAACTTAGACCTTGATACTCTCTTCAGACCCGAAGAAGAACTCACGCTTCGACACCAGTTCTCATCTGGACTAACCATCCCCAAAGAACCAACCCCGCCCTCGCCAACCCCTCAAGCTTGTAACCCTCCATTTGGTGGATTTCCACTCTCATACCCACCCCCGACTGCTCCTCCTCAATCTGTTATGCCAGCAGCAGCCACCACCAAACCCACCGAGCTTCGTCTCGGGACCCCTGAAGACTTCGACAGATCGTTCACCAAAGCTGAAGACTGGCTCGGGACCGTCACCTTCTACCTCGCGGTTAACTCCAAAGTCTACGATACTGATGCCAAGAAAGTAGCCTATGCTCTATCATTCATGAAGAAGGGGTCGGCCAAGGTCTGGGCTGCCACCTACCGACAGAAGATCCTCGCCCAAGCTATGCTCAACCTTGGAACCTTCACAGATTTCTGTGACGCCTTCTCTAAATCCTTCGTCCGAAAGGACACCATCGCCTCCAGCCTCCACTGGCTCGCCACGACCAAGATGGTCAAGAACAAACACGGGGACTACTCTCCCTCGCTCACTGAATACACCGCTTGGTTCCAGAACCACGTGGCCATTTCTAAGGTCACCGACCCTAACGTTCTTATCAGCTACTATGCCATCGGAATCCCAGAACCCCTCATGTGGAAAATCCAAAGTATGGAGACCCCCCCCGATAAGATCGAAGACTGGTATACCAAGGCCGCCCACTTCGCGGCTATGAAGGAATGAGCTAGAGACCTTGCGAAATGCAGGAGTGGGAAGGTCTTCCACAGGTTCCACGCTACCCCAAAATCCGCTCCTCCTGATCCTGACGCTATGGACGTAGACGCCGTACGCACCACCCCCATCCCAAAGCTTACGCCCGCTGAACGAAAGCGATGCGTCGAAAACAACCTTTGTTTCCACTGCTGGGAAGGAGGACATCTTTCTACTAACTGTCCCAAGTTCTCCAAAGGAAAGAAACCGGCAGTCAAGGTGGTCGCTACCTCAGACATTCCCAAGCTGGAGGAGATCCCGGATGATGCCGACGAAGACGAGGATGGAGTAGCGGTTAGAAGAATTTCTTTTTCCCAGGGTTTTTAAAGAGGGGACCTACCACAACGTCTACGTCCCCTAGTGCGTTGGTATCTGTAACTTCTACTACGAACTCCATGCAAATCCTGGTACAAGTTATTATCCCCTCGCACACCTTGCAAACCGTTGACACCCGAGCCTTGATTGACAATGGGGCTGATGTCTGCTGCATCGATTGGGGTTTTGTGAAGAAACATAAGATCCCTTTGACCAAACTTGACCAACCGGTCTACGCCAAGAATGCCGACAGAACCATTAATACCAAAGGAACCATCCGATACATTGCCAACCTCTTTATCTCTACCGAAGGCCTAGTTCACCAAATCACCTGCCATGTCATGCACCTAAGCAAGGATAACATATTCCTTGGACTCCCCTGGTTGCGGAAGGCCAACCCAACCATTGATTGGGCTAAGAGGACCCTTCGAATCGCCGAAACCACCAATGAATCAAAACTCCTCTTCTCCCTCCATCAAGGAGCTTACTTACGACAGGAAAAGCTCCTTGTTCCCCCTCGACCACCACCACGCCACATTTTCGTCAATTTAGTCCAAGACGAATACCTATATGCTTACAATGGATGGGAGGATGAATGCAACTTCTTAACCTGTGCTCATGACCAATATACCATCAACCGAATCATTCGCTGCGGATCCCGGTTCATCCTGGCCCCAGTAATCTCCTGTCTCTCCATCGCATCCAGCCTTGCCCTCTCCCCTGATACCCCTGTAGCCTCCTCCCTCCCGGAAGAATATGCTAGATATAAAGAAGTCTTTGCCGAAGAAGCTGCAAACGTTCTTCCCCCATCTAGGCCTTATGACCATGCCATCAACCTCAAGGAGGACTTTGTTCCCCGCATCGCCAAAATTTACCCCCTTTCGGCAGACGAACGACAAGCCACGGACAAATTCATCGACGAAAACTTGGCTTCGGGCAAAATCTCTCCCTCGAAATCCCCTCAGGCATCCCCTTTCTTCTTCGTTAAAAAGAAAGCCCAACCTGGACAAAAGCCTGGCTTGCGACCTTGCCAGGATTATCGACGTCTAAACAAGCAAACCGTTCAGGACGTCTACCCCCTCCCCCTCCTTCAGGACATCTACCCCCTCCCCCTCCTTCAGGACTTTATGGATTGGATCCGGGGAGCGAAAGTATTCACCAAAATGGACGTTCGATGGGGCTATAACAATGTCCGCATTAAGGAAGGAGACCAATGGAAGGCCGCCTTTATCACGCACCGAGGATTATTCGAACCTAACGTCATGTTCTTTGGGTTGACCAACTCTCCCCCCACGTTCCAACGGTTCATGAACGATTCCTTCTGAGACCTCGTCGCAGAAGGGTGGTTATTCATTTACATGGACAACCTCCTCATCTTTTCCCCAGACCAACGAACCCACACAGAGAGAACCCATCGGGTCCTGCAGCGAATGGAGGAACTCCACCTCCACTTGAAACCCGAGAAGTGTTTCTTTGACCGAGATGAAGTTGAATACCTGGGGATGATCATCCGCCCAGACGAAATCACCATGGACCCTACTAAATTAGATGGGATCGCTCACTGGCCCACTCCTACCTCTGTAAAGGAGGTTCGATCTTTCCTAGGCTTTGCCAACTTTTACCGACGATTCATCCCCGACTACTCCACCATAGCCTGACCTCTCATCGACCTCACTAAGAAGGCCACTACCTGGTCCTGGAACAACTCTTGTCAATCCGCATTCGACCTCCTTAAAGCGAGGTTCGCCGCCCAACCAGTCCTCCGAGTTCCGGACCTCTCAGCTCCCTTCGCTGTTGCTACCGACGCCTCCCTCTATGCCTCCGGAGGGATCCTCCTCCAAGCGGACCCCAATGGTGAATGGCACCCCTGCTCCTACCTTTCTCAAAGTTTCAACTCTACCCAGCGGAACTATGATATCCATGATCGAGAGCTCCTCGCCGTACTTCGAGTGCTCAAAGCCTGGTCCCATTACTTGCAAGGATCTCCCCATCAAGTTCAAGTCTTCACAGATCACAAAAACCTTACCTATTTTCAAGAGCCTCACACCCTGAACTGGCGACAAGCCCGTTGGTTACTCGACCTCGCCGACTTTGACCTCAAACTAATCCATGTACCCAGGTCTCAACTGGCCGGACCTGATGCCCTCTCCCGACGCACAGACCACTTCCCAAAAGACGCTTCAGATAATTCCCTTGTAACACTACTCCCCCGTCTCTCTTCATCAATGTCATCGACATCGCCCTTTCCACGAAGATCCGTTCTGCCTCCTCTACCGACCCATTCGCTCTGACCTCGCTCCAGGCAGTAGACAAAAACATCCCTGCTGCATTTCGTTCCCAACTTTCCGACTGGCAGAACCGGGAAGGAATACTCACTTATCAAGACCGCGTGTATGTTCCCCCCGAAGGAGACCTCAGACGAGAGATCTTACAGAGATACCACGACCATGAGACTGCTGGCCACCCTGGGTACCTCAAAACTCGTCAGCTAGTTTCCGCAGAATTCTGGTGGCCTGGCCTAGCGTCTTTCATCCGAAACTACGTAGAAGGGTGCGCGGTCTGTCAGCAATGCAAGCCTAATACCCATCCTAGCACTCCACCTCTAGTTCCTATCGCCACCTCCGCATCCCACCCCTTCCAGGATATTTCGGTAGACCTAATCACCAACCTCCCGGTCTCCGATGGAAAGGACTCCATAGTCATCTGGGTGGACCGAGCCTTCAAGGGGGCGATATTTTGCCTGACAACCAAATCTGCTTCAGCAGCTGACGTTGCCTCCCTCTATTTCCACAAGGTTTACCGACGTTTCGGACTCTTTGATCACGTCATCTCTGACAGAGGCCCTCAATTCGCATCGGCGTTCACCAAAGAAATGGGGCGTATCTTAAACTACGACCTCCGCCTATCTACTGCCTATCATCCCCAAACAGATGGCCAAACTGAGCGAACGAATCAAGAGCTAGAAACTTATCTCCGGATCTTCTGCGGGGACAACCCTGCCTCATGGACCGAACTTCTGACTTTCGCCGAATTCGCCCATAACCACCGCCCCCATTCTGTCACTAACCAATCTCTGTTCTTCCTCCAAATGGGCTATGAACCTAAACCCCTCCCTTCCATCCTTGCTCCCTCCAACCTTCCCACAGTAGAACTCCGTCTCTCCCAACTCACTAAGGCCAGGGACGAAGCCCGAGCTGCTCACGAGCTTGCTAGAGCAACCATGGCCTCTCGGACCCGACAACATTTCAAGCCCTTTGCCCTCGGAGATAAGGTCTGGCTGGAAGCCAGAAACCTCCACCACCTTCAGAAGGATCCTAAGTTCCTTCTGAAACACGAAGGACCATTTGAAATCATTAAGGTTCTCTCTCCCATCACTTATCGACTGTGCCTTCCCAAGACCTGGAAAATCCACCCCGTTTTCCATGCCTCTCTTCTCTCCCCTGCCAAGGAAACCCTCGTTCATGGTCCAAACTTCCTCCGACCCCCTCCTGACCACGTAGGCCCTGAAGAAGAGTACCTCGTGGATTGAATCCTCCATCATCAGGGACCCCCATCCTGATGGCGTTTCCTGATCCATTGGAAGGGATACTCTGCGGAAGACGACTCCTGGGAACCTGAACGGAACTTAAAAAATTCCAAACTCCTCCTATCCGCCTATAAGAAGCATCACCCCCGAGACTTCCCTCCTCAGTCTGCTTAACTACCCGTTGACAACATCTCTACCATACAATGCCTTGCTCTGATGTCCCCGAACTCGTACTTCCTACTCCCCCCCGACTTGGTAACTCACCGCCTACAGAGTCTGTTACTGATTCTGTCCTTGCTACTGTCTCTTCTCTCACCCTCTCCGACTACTCCGATGGAGAGGTTCACCCCGGTCCAACTCCTCAGTCTGGCCAGCCTACTCCTCCTTCTATGCCTTCTAGCGTCTCAAGTCTTTATTCTTCTCCTTCCTACTATATGCCTCCTACCGTGCTAAACCCCCACGCTATGATCGTCGATGACACCTCCTCCCCCACTTCCCGCGTCACTACCCCTGGTTGGGGAAGTCGACCTGCCATCTCCATCCCTGAACTCACTGAACCCCCCGTTCGCCTTGCTGCCTACCTCGGCACCATCGAGTCCATAGACCTCCCTGAACATGCCCATCAGGTACACCCTGACCTCCCCACTGATGCTGAGTCCCGCTCCCTCCTCCGATTCCTTCAGGACCCTAGATACGCTGTCCCTATCGGCGCCCACCTTGACTATGGGTCGGCCCTCCATTCCCTCTATCTCGCCACCCTTCAGGTCGCCCAACTCACTGCCCTTGTGTGCGCCCCCTCTGCCTCCACCAATGCCCACGCCACCTTCCGTAACCACACCCTATCCCACATCCAGATGGAGTTGGAGACCCAACTCCTCCTCACGTTTTACCAACTCAGCATGCTAGAGTTCATGCGTGACCTAGATCGTTACCTCCAGGATCTCGCTTGATATACCCACCTCGGCACTGCTTCGGTATCCACCCCCTCGGCGTCCTCCTCCGCGTTGAATTCCAAAGAGCTTAACGTGGTGGAATGTATTGAAGCCCGCTGGACCAGCAACTTCGGCAATACCCCCCTTCCCTCATCTCACCCTAGATTTCATGAGGCCTGTTTCCAGTGCCACCGCCTTGGTCACCAGCATGTCAACTGTGGGGTCTATCAGTGCCCGATATGCGGCTGTTTCTGTCCCGGGCACTCTCAGCGGCAGTGCCCTTTGTGCCACGCTCCTCCACCGCCCTCGCCCTCTACCTCTCCCACCTCCTCGCACTCGTCACACCCTTCCTCACCCCATCGCTCCTACCATGGACCCCATCGTTCCCGTGGCACCCGCCGCATGGTCCCCAGCCGCCCGTGCCGCCGCTCCCACTCTCCGGACTTGGAATCCAGAGTGGACAATGATGTTTGGGATGACACCGCCTTTGCCAACATGACCGGTTCCCCTGCTATGGGAGCGTGTGACCTGTAAGATGTCTGCGCCGGTGCCTTGACCCTCGTGGGGGGGTAATGTTACGTTTTTCCCTTTCTACTACGCTTTCCTGACCTTATGCTTACCTCTTGCCTTGTATTCTGTTGTCTTGCTGTTCGAGCCCCGCCCGACGACATCTTTTATCTTTGTATTACTCATAACGTTCTTGAATGTTCTCTCGCCTTCCATGCTTTGTAAATGCTGACTCACCAATGTTTCTCTGCGTTCTACCAAGTTCTATGTCTGACTCATCATCGTTCTATTACATTCCATTCTGTTCCATTCTGTTACCACGGCTCATCTATTTAAACCGTAGCACTCAACCTGTAACCCTAAGCTTGATCTTCTCAATCTAACAAGTTCTTGCGGACTTCGTCTGATTCCCTCGCCTCAATCCTAGTCCACCCTTCGCTCCAGCAGCAAGGGCAGCCCTCTAGTAGCACCATGGCTAGAGGTTCTTCGTGTCATCCAAGCTTCCGACTCCCAGTCCGCTTGACTCCTTCGAGATCACGCCTAGCCAACGGCAAAGCATAACAATCTCCACGAAATCGCTGACTCTTAGTTCAGTCACATTCACATATGGTGAAGACTTCTTTCCGCTTCTGAGTCGACAGAGAAGCTGTTTGGAGGAAGCATTGAAGCTTGAATTTTGAGCCTGAGGAAACCAAACAAGGACAACCTTGACAAGGTGGTTGCTCTCGATATTAGACTACATCAAATCAACTGATCTTCCCATCTCCAGTACAGAGAGCTGGCTGTACCAGGTTCTCAGTGATCTTGTTGGGCTCAAGTCAAAGTTTGTCCATCTCTCATTTTGCCTTTCATATGACTAAGATGTGTTTTAGGTCATCAACTACTGTCACCCTGAAAGCTCATGAAGTGCTTATACTCGGGTAGATGCCCTTTTATGAGGAGCGTCTAGTCCAGATGGAAGCAATTCTCAAAGCATCCATGACTTCTAGCATATAGGGTGAACAGCCTGCACAACCAATAGGTATGAGGTTCCTTGCGCTGTTGCTCCACCTTCCTCACATTCTATAGAACCCCTTCACCTGCACGAGCTCAGCAATTTGTGCTACACTATCTATGATGTTCTTCTCCCATGCAGATCCTGTCATCACTCTTGGTTAGATCATTTTGCTTGCTGACTATATTTGATCTGATGTTCATTTCGCAGCTGCATTTGAGGTTTATGTCCATTGCGCCTATGGCATGTACTTGCTGCTATCGCTTGACTATAAGGAAGGTGATGGCCTCAATAACGGCAAGTTCCCAAGTAGCAATTCAACCTTCGGTGTTCACATTCACCCCCTGCTACCCCTAGTGTCACTGCTCCATATGTACAACTTACATTCTTGACTAAAAAGCATCTAACCCTGACCAATGTGACCCAAGACGCCAAGGATCCATCAGCAACCTATCCTATCTGGTTGGTCGCAACCAATCTCAGCCCATCCTCATTTACAAGCACGGACAGTACCCGATGTACTTCACTTTAAGGAGTACTGATGGTAACTGGACTGAAGAACAAGCTATCTGTAACATTGAGCCTGCATTAGCCTTCTTCGTCCATGCTTTGGTTCGTCCCAGTCATTTACACAGCTCTTTGAGCACAAAACAGTACCTCATCTTCAAGATCGACCAACTTGTGACCAGCATTCTGGATGTGCTAGATGTACTTGAGGGTATCTCAGGATTCGTCGAATGCCATGACAAGCGACCCTGGCATTTACACGTCACTGGCTCAGAGATTTGCATCACTCTCGAAGATGAAGAAGGCAATGTTATCCCCATTCAGTGCATCATCAAGAATGTATCAGGATTTGTCATCAACTTCTATGGGTACCAGGAAATTACCACAACAAGGTTACAATGATCCTGAAGTCCATTGGAGAGAAGGAACCTCTTCATCTTCAGCTAGTCAACCCCTACCCGACCAAAGAGTCCTCACAGCCCAAGCATTGTCAAGCTCACCTTATTAGCACCACTTACGTCTACTACTTCCCCGAGCTACTCTCGAAAGCTCTCCACAATGTCTGAATTAAGGCGCAAACTTTTGACCCATCACTTATTCTTCTGAAGAAGTCACTTGAAGCAAAAGAGCTCGTGCTTGATGAGCATGATCAACTGGTGAGCCCTCCATAGATAAGACGAGCTCCGCATCACTCGTGCATCATGGCATATGATCACTCAAAAGTTGCGCATTTCATTGGTATGTACACCAGCAGGGGCAGGTATGACACATCGTAGATCTCATAGACTTTATGGATAGGCAGAAATTCATTGGAAAAGGCACCAGCTGGCCATGTAAAAAAACTTTGTTCAGGCCTATGGAGGTCATACAGTTATCACGAAGGTAAGCACTGCACATATATCCACCTCTTGATCGATCAATGAGGCTGCTGAGGGAATGGCCCTCTTTCCTCGACTCGGTGCATACTAGGAGCTAACTTTTTCTCTGTTCACTCGCAGGTCCTTATCACAAATCATGGATGCTCTTTCTGAATGGTGGATGGACAATGGTCGGGGTGTGTCCTCTTGCTAACAGTGGCCTCCTCATCCTCCTTGATGGTCACAGTCACTTGGTGTACTAGTGAGAAGAGGACAGAGCTCTGTGATTCATGGTTCACTCCAAGACATGCCTGATCGAGCAAGAAAATGACCCAACTCAACTAAGGAGTTCCAGTCCTGGCAAGCTCATCCAACTCTTGATTGACAGTGGCGACCACATCAATGCTGGTGAGCAATATACAGAGATTGAGGTGAGCCTGATTCTCTGAAGCAAGTGGTGTCATTGTTTACCTCACCCAGGTCATGAAAATGTACATGCCACTTGTTTCTGCTGACGATGGTATCGTCCAATTTGTTAAGCAGCCTGGTCTCAGTCTTAGGCCAGGTGACATCTTTGGTATCTTGACACTTGACAATCCCACTCAAGTCAAGCATGCCAAACTGTTCAACAGTCTCCTCCCACCAATGGGGAGTCCCCCTGGTGTTGTTGGGAACAGAACCTACCAGCGTTTTGTGCATTGCATGGGAACACTTAGTGATATCTTCGAGGGTGCTGACAACCAAGCCATCATGACCTCGACTTTCAAGGGTCTCATCGAAGCCCTTCATGATCCTGAACTGCCTTACTTGGAAGTCAGCTCCACCTTGTCTACTCTGTCCGGCTGCATGCCATCGAAACTCGAGGAAGATATTTGGTGAACCATTTATTCTTTCTCTCATGCAGCACTGATCACCCTCATACAGTACAGAACTTGCACCCTTGTTGGCCATCACAGCAGCTACACCCATGTAAGTACAGGACTAAACTCGCTCTTGTACCATACCAACAACCCTTTCATATAGCACCACATAAGTGTCATCCTAATCTCGCTCCCATGGTAAGGACTGATAATCAAGGGCTCATGTATAGACAAAAGTAATATCCTCTAACATTGTAGGATGCTCCACAGTAGCAACTACAGTGAATGTTAGTCCTGTCCTGGAAACATGATTAACATTACTGACTGTTGTTCTCCTTGTGCCAGGCGATTATGTGCTCTGCATGTAGCCAGAAACCGCCATCCAGCTCCATTGACCAATTGCTTGCTCGGCAGAGCAGAACTATTTGTGAGTCATCTAACCTCCATTTGAGCAGATTCCTGATCATCCTAGATTGACCATCAATCTCATCCAACCACAGCAAAATAAGCTTGAAATTTCGACGCCAAAGCAGTGCCAACAAACTGTGAGTAGCCAGGTGACTCATTTTCCAGGTCATTGACAGGTGTGTCAAGTGGTATAGATACTGGAACCCAGTAGCAACTAGGTCCAAAGCCCAGTGAGTGGTCAGATCCAGATGTGTAACACAATGGAATGCAGATGTGTCCGGGAGATGCACGAAGCCCATTTGAAAAAACAGGGCAGGATCGACTGAGAGGTACCTCAGGAACGTGAGCGCACTGAGGATCATGTGGAATCAACAGAGGCTATTACCTCCCCCATGTAGAACAAAGTTGATCAGACAAGGGCAGTGATGGAGGAGTGTTGTGACACTGCCAGGGGGGACAGACATGCTGATGTGAAGGTAGAGAACAGTCTTTGACCTTGTGGTGAGTGAGTGCAAGAGGCTCTGTACATGGGCTTCGGACAAGATGGTGATTTTTCTGTAAAGAATAGGCTCGATCCTTCTCAGAAAGAACTTCAGTTCCACAATAGGATAGCAACCTGGAGCCCTTATCATACTCTCACTCGATGGGCCACCCACATGTAGTTGGCCAGTTCATGCGGTTTTCTGCTTGCTAATAAAAAAATCATTCGCTCCAGCTCATTGGGCAAATTCGTCCTGTGAAGGTTGGAAATGATGACCATAGGCAACGATGACAGGTAGTGGACTGGGGGGGGTTGAAGTGGACGTCTGGAACATATGGGTGGGGGGGAATTTATTCCATGTTCAATCTACTGAGGTTATCTTGCTAGGAAATATAGTGGAAGATTATGGACTTGCCAGCTTTCTGCAGCCGATGTGACCTGATTCATCAACGTTTGGCTGTCTGTAATGCAATCCTCGCTGCCCATTCAATCTTATCAACCATACCAAAAGACTGATAAGCAACATATGGCCCAGGCCATACACTGCAGACAATGGGCTCAATACCCAGCCAGGTATATTTCAGATCTTAGCATAATCCACCTTATGCAACACTAAGACATTCACTTCCATTTCCAGAGGACAAGAGGAGGCTATGGTGTGGCCATAGCCAAGCCATGGCATGGCATCATCCGGCAGATAAACTAGATTAACCCATTCAAGTCCCGCTGACCCTGCAGAGCAATCTTCAGGATACTACTAAGTGCAAACGTCCTGTCATTGCTGCAGGGTGGATGGATGGAAAGGTTTGATTCTATTCAATCGCTTCACTGGTCAGCGTTGTCACTGACCTGTTGTCCTCCAACTGAATTGCGGCCGCCTTTGATGGCCGAGGCTTGTTGTTATATGTCACCACTTTCATCACTATAAGTTATACCCTGGAGTCAGATACAGTTTGTATGCGCGTTTGTCCCAGTCTGTTATTCTTGTCTCTGCCTGAATGATGACCAGTACAACTGTCTCCTCCCAGGGCATCAATGCAACTGTGTCTAGCGCAAATGTCTCCTCCCAGAGCACCAACCCCACTCTCCTGATGCAACAGATGCAACATATAATCTCAGTGCATGACCATATCCTGAAATTCGGGAACCACCAGAGCAAATTGCAGAGTACATTTCAACCTTCCTGTGTACCCATTGACTGACAATTCCTTTGGTAGAGCTCCTGGAAATTTTCACTCCAAAGGTCGTGTCATCAGACATCTCGTGTCTCTCCACAATACTGTCGATAACATGTTAGCAGAGGCTGACCAACAAGCCCATGTTGGTAATATGGGCATCACGGTGGACCATATGGACCGGTATGTGATGTAATGCATTGCTTATAGGTGTTGCTGACATTGCATCCAAGGAAGAACTGTCTGTACAAGTCCTACAAGGAACTACTATGGTGGATTCCCACTGTTCATGACATCCCTCTGACCAACTTGCACAATGCGCTACAACAGGTGAGAAATCTACTTCCTTTCGCTTCATGCAATGGGACTCACGAGGATTCAGCTCGGACAAGGTGCTGACAGCAGCCGTACTGATGATACCTGCAGGTTAAAAGTACAGGTCATCAACTGGCTCATGCAGGGAACACTGAAACCTGAACCTCCCCTCAGCATGGAAGACAAGACTGGGCGAGGCTTCTACAATGATGTGACCAGATGCCTTTTGTGTCCAGTCAACTATGACTGGAATGATGCCAAGTAAGTTATTTCTGTATTGCAACATGTTTCACAACTAATTATCCTAATGATACAGCCAACAGCAGAAGATATGTGAGTTTCATCCTGACTATCTCATCACCACCCAGTCTTGGCTGGCATTTCTATATGCTGGTGGCCAGTTTGATTCTAACAACCCTGACAATGGCTTGTTCAAGGGTGAAATCTTAGAGAAGGTGAGTCCTGCATCACAAAAGCTTATGTCATTACTGATTCTCTCGTATTCCAGGCCTTCAAAGCTATTTTTATTTCTCCGAGTGCTGCAGAAGCCTTGGAGAACAAGAGCCACAAGGGATCCTCTTTGACGAGACATCACCAGGGTGAAAAACGGACATGAACTCATGTGGCAAAACTGATAGGTATGAAGACAGTCAAACCACATGCCATAGCCTATGTGGCTTGCCAGGTAAGTCAATCACTTAGTGTTAACATTGATTATCATGCTAATTGATCACTGGACTGCCTGGTAGATTCATTTTGCCCTGTCCTCTGTCAGTTTGTGGGCAATTGTTGATGGTGTGTTTGACACCCATGAGTTTTATGAGGCAATAGTGGAATGGTTCGAGGAAACTAAGACTGAGGAGGACAAAGGATTAGTCGATGACCTTTTGTTGTGGTGGAACAGGTAAGTTGGTCAGCTGTTTCACATCATAATTGGTGCTGACTAGAAAATGCAGGAGAGTATTTGGACCAACATTTGCTTTTCAGATTGAGCGAGATCATTCCACTCAGAGGTCTGTGGCGAAGTTGCTGAAGACGTGCCATATTGTTACTGGTGGCCCTACTGTTGTATAGTTCAATTAGTGTACTATTTGTGAGCAAATTATGAAATTGCATTTGATGCATGCACCAATTGGGCACTATTCATATGATGAGTGATGAAGGAGGTGAAGTGTAAAATTTTCAGTTGGTTGTCTCTACTCCCGGTCTAATAGATCTTCTCCTTTGTAATCATACAGTTCGGAATTGCTCGCCATCGCCACGATGCTGTCCAGTGCACATGAATATACCAGTAGTCAAGTGGGTGGACTCCACTTGTACAAGTACGAGTTGCACACATGCCACTTTCTGACCCTTATTTGACATTGACATCAAGCTTATTGTATTCCGCCAGGTTGAAGATGGACGAACTCCTTGTGAGACATCATGTCATTGACAGCCTTTCTTCACAGGCTCCAGTGTGGCTCCACTTAGGCACTTGAACCACACCGATAAATCCTTGCAACCCTTACCAACTTGGGTGATGTGAATCTTAGCTGACTGTCTGACGCTTGTTCTCCACAGGGCCTACCATTATAAGGGATATATCAGGCCCACCAAAGTGATAAACCTCGGCCGCCCGAGCCGAGCTGTGTGATGTGTGCATTTATTGACTGTGCAACACTTGTTTCTCAGAAGATCACTGCTATAGGGGGCACATAAGGTTGACCCAACTGATAAACCTTGGCCATCCTTGCCGAGCCGTTACTGACTGTGCAACATTTGTTTTTCATAAGATCACTGCTATAGGGGGTACGTAAGGTTGACCCAACTGATAAACTTTGGCCATCCTTGCCGAGCTGCGTGATCTTTGTCATCACTGACCAACTGGCACATATTTTCCAGAAGACCTACCATTACAAGAGGCTTATAAGCCCTTAGAAGGTTTCTCTTATATTGTTTTTATTATACCAATTTCATTTATTACCAAGGCATCATAAGGCATTATCATAAAACCTGGAGTCTCGTGATGGGGAGGTCGACAGTGGGATGCAAGAATTTCCCAAACCCTTTGCTCGACCGGCCCACTGCTGTGTGCCTGGAAATGCACGACGCGCGCAGCAACGCCTCCTCGGGAACGCGCCGGAAGTGCGAGACGTAAAACTCAGCGTCGACGCATCGTATTCCGCTTCGTTGCCTGCGTCACTGCCATTGTGCCGGGTCTCGCCTTCGTTTAGGCGAGGACTGGCGGTTCGTAGCCCTCACACGTATCTCGCATGCATTTCGTCGGGGTCGTGGCGTCTCCATACAGGCTCCGCATAGGAGAAGACCAAGAAAGAGGAGAGGCTCCGGTGTATCGTCCGTCTAGCGTTTGACGTGCGACCAGGAACCATTTGCGGTCAGATCGCGTGTGCGCCGATGCGACGGATGTCCCAGGAGGTTAGATGTCCGAGGCGTCCGACTCGGATAATACAAAGGGAAAACGTTCTAAGAGCCTACATGCCAGCGGATGGCACGGGATGACTCTTGGTCGTGACTCACCCCGTGCGCTTTGACGGGACTGGATGGTTCGCACCAACTGCAAGGCATCGAGGACGCGATGAACAACCACGTTGGCGATAGTGGGACGTGATAGGCGGAGTGGACGACTGTCGATATAGATGAGGGTGGATTTCGATTCTAACGCGGCATTTGCATATGCGGCGAAGTATACGACGCGGTGCTAGGACCGGAAAGTGACGAAAGCGAGGCATTGGAGAGGGCGCCGCATCTACATCTAGCACCTGTCTCTGGTGTCCGTGTATACGGAGGGATGCATGAGATGGGTTTGGGAGGAAGGACAAAGAGGACAACGTAGGGCACCACCTTGTCTTGTGCACCCCAATGACGTGTTACAGGTTCATAACCTCGTTGATGGAAGCAGAGTACGGACTCGGATGCGTGTGTAGATGAGCGACTCAGACACATGGATAAATGAAAGAGATGTGAAGACACACCGATCGTTCCGTTGCGACTAACAGTGTCGATAACTCCAGCGACGACGTGGACAGGGATGGTTCCGTTGACTTGAGCGCAGTTGGATGAGAGCTTGTCGAGACGCGGTTTCTTCGGCGAGGGATGTCTTTGCACCCGGACCTCCCTTCCATGGGAAAGGGTGCGAGGAAACGTTGGGCGAGGACGACTATCATTCAATCAATCACGGGGACAATGTATTTAACGCAAAGAGAGTGGATACATGGAAAGGGTGATACACGTGCTCGAATGTAGCGGGAACTAAAGATGAGGAATATATGTCATCCAGGAGACGGTCTCGTGAGCAGAGCAAGGTAGCGCACGAAGGCTGGCAAGCATCAATCCCACAAGGACCACACGGGATACGACACCCAAAATGAACATACACAAGGATATACCGTCTCCGATGTTGCCTGCAATGCACTCTCCCAATATGCTCGGCAGGGAGGATCCTGCCAAAACAAGTGATGCGACACGCCACAAAATCTTCTCCGCCTCCGTCGGAAATTCAAAGTTCCACGCGATCAGGTGTAGCCCTCCAAGAATGGTCCATGTCATCAAAAGTGACCCAGACACGACACTGTCGCCATCCAGCTTTACAATCATAGCTGTCAGTTTTCTGGGTTCAGAACGATTAGGCTTTAGATTGATCAGCTATCAATAGAAAACAGACTCGAGGAATACAAACATCTGTGCCCACTAGAGATACTTCTTCCTCGTCACTGGCAACGATCGAGAGCCTGAGTGCTTTGCGTACGTGGGCGATCAACCTATACAAATTACCCGGCCCCGACTTCCATGCCTTCGACCTGCGAATTATGGTGATCTCAGTACGGTTGAATAATGAAACACATACAACTCCTCTTTCGAATATAATTTTGCCTCTTGGGTACGATAGAAGATATGGGGACATTCAGGGCGGAGTGGCTTGTCCCACCAAAAGTAGAGATACAGAAGGGCAAGTGCAGACACGCACACCGTGTCGAGTTCGACCAGTGTGATCGCGAGACCCATCGAACCACGAACAACAACCTGCAACGTGAACCAGAACAGTTGAAGCGCGAAGACGGCCTTTCCCAGTGCGTCCGATTTGCTCAAGGCTTTGATTTCCTTTTCTGTGATCAGCGGATTTGTAATCTCCCCCTTCTCGCACAGCTCGCGAAATTCGTCCGATGTGATCGTCTTTGGATGCCCTCGGCCCTCATCATAAACAAAACCACCCATTTGCGCAAAGTGGCTGTGTGTCGTCGACCATTCGTATCCCTGGTCTGACGGTTTGGTCCCGAGACTTTTCAGTTGGATCAAATAGGTATACAGGAGAGAACATACCACGAAACTCTTCGACTTGGGTATGAGCCTCGTGCCACTGGTGACAGGCCAATGAAACCACCATCTCTGGGGCGAAAAAGGATGTCATGAAGATCCATGGCACTTTTAAGCAGAACGCTATCACAACATCTCCGAGTCGATCAAAGCCAGGGACGTCAGGATGGATTGCGTGCCACACGCAAATCAACAAGGTCAGTGCACAACTCCCTAGTATACTCCACACACTCCGACTGGTCCCATCGAGGGGCAGACAGCTGGAGCTCGTCGAATTAGTGGGGGTTCCTTGGGCGAGGCGGGCAAGACAGAGAAGGACGGAGAGCCAAATGAAGGAAGTCATTGCAATATGGAGGTCAGCGTGAATCACTACCGGTTGCAATGCTGAACTGAGCTACTTAAGTGGTCGTATTCAATCCTTTTCCGGGCTTAGCATGCGAAATGCGCACTGTCGAACCATCGATCAGTCGATCACCAGCCGTATGCTAACATTGAGCACTCCCTGACCTCGCCTTCCACCAGGGTCCCAAATAATGAAATGGGGTGACAATGAGCACAGATTGGATGTATTGGTGGGTGGAGCTTTAGGATTTATCATCAGTAGTTGTTCGAAGTGTCACAAGGGCAAATCGCCAGATCGGTACGTGATCCTTCAAGCATGTCATACTCCCTTTGGCTTTGTGCTCTGTACATCACCTTCCCAGGCAGTTACGTCCTCTGCCACTGATTCCATTGCACGAAGCTTACTTTACATAATTACACTACTCTTCTCTTCACATTAACTCTTACGCCAGGTCCTCTGCATCATGGTCTGCACGTGCCCGCGATATGCACTCATGGTGGGTTCCCTGCCTTATGATAGACGCTCACTTTCGGGTGAACGTATATGGGGTCGTCTCAGTCTCCACGGGCGGGCACCGAGAGCACGGGAGGTGATCTTGCCTGGGTCGGTGTTGGAAAGGAAAACAAGGATGAAGATGGACGAATGTACGAGACATTGATGTATCCGAGACTCAAGGTGGAGACGTGATCGTATGCGTGTCGTCTTTCTCGGCGTACCGTGGACGTGCTGAACGTGGGTGATGCGGAAATAACATTCATCGCGTTCATGGTATTATGGGGGGAATTACCATAGGCCAGTACACCGATATGACAATGACCTCCTGCCCACATAGTCGCTCACATTGCCGACACATTCCAATATTACATTCGCAACGACACTCCTGAGCGTCTCATCGACACGTCCAAGTCACGATTGTCGAACGTAGCACTCTCTCCATTTGACGCCGAAGCAGGCATCTGCGTCAACTCGCCATACTCTGTGGGGGAAGGGTATATGATGCGGTGCTGGGACCGCGGCGTGAGGGAAGTGAGGGATGCCCACGCCTGTATCTGCGCCTACCTTTGTTGTCGATGTATATGGACGGGCGTGCAAGGCGGGAGAGGACAGTGTGAGAGTACTTTGTCTCATGGAGCTTGATGACGCGTTCCAGGTGCACGACCTGGTCGAGTGGTGCAAGGAAGGGATCTACCAGTATGTGCGTATGAGCGATGTATGGGTAGATGAAAACGCGGGCACACACCAGTTGTTCCATCTCGAATGGTAGCGTCTATGACTTCACCGACGACATGAACAGGGTTCACGCTTCTGTTGGCTTCAACACGGTACGCGGTGCGTCCTTGACTCGTCTCATCGTCGGCCGACCGGATGCACCTCCCGCGTATCGTCCGATAAGACCAATACGTTTTCCCGCGGACGTGCTTTCCGCTTGCTCTTGAGGAGACCACACGCCGATTTCGTCTTCGTCACTGTGACCACAGCCTTTTTGCGACCTTGTCGACGCCATGAATTTAGACGGCAGATGCTTTCTGGCCCAAGCAGTTCATTTGGTCATGTTGGCCTCAGCGTTCGCCTTGGCGCACCTGCATCCAAATCCCGTCCCCTCCATCGCTCGTCGCAGTTTTATCCTTCAGCTTGACCCTCGCACCTACCGCCGCCTGTCGCATACTCCATCTTGGCGGGACGTACGACACTTGCGCTTGTGCGGCATGCGCAGTGGATACGGAAATGCAGGTTGCGAGCGCGTCGCGTCGACCTCTACAAACAACTCATCGCTTTTCATCATTGATAAGAGTGCCACTAGCACATGGACGTGTGACGACACAGGGAAGGGCTCGGCCACGTAAAACCCCTCATTGTTCGTCGGCACCAGCGCATTGAGCTGCGAAAGCGACGCAAAGACAGGTGCATGGACAAGGTGAAGGACGGCGCTGAAGCGCGAAATGGGTTTGTGTGCGTGGACACAGCGCGCTTGGCTCTCAGCACCCGTTTGGCGGTGCCGAACCCGAAGTGTCACAACCAAATTTACTGGTTAGTCTCCGCGTGATGAGTAGGTTGGGAGTATGTGTGTTTTGTTGTCCATTGTTTGGACGCCGAATGCCAACGCTGATGGAACCACTTCGAACGAGAGTCCTACCCACCGCCCTTTAATCACCCTCAGTGGCCCCCCACCCCAGAAGCACATAAAGTGAAACAATGCAAGTGGGAAAGTGGATGTTTGCTCTGACGCCGCATGGGTTGCGGTTGACGTCCGTTCCGCTGATCCCGATCGTGTTTGCGTCGGAGGCAACAGGGAAATGGAACCAACATGGTAACGCTAAGCCCACGGTCGGACACTGATGGCGCCGGGCGCGTACAGTGTTGTCGTCGTTGTCTCGCGCGGGTCGACTCTTCAGCACGTTACTTAATGACCTTCGTGCGTGTATATTTAAATTCAGCTACAAACCACGTTCTCTGTTTCCTGCTTCACGAGGAGGGCCTCAATAGAGCAGAACGATTGTCTTCTGCTCGTTGAGAGTCTGGTTCGGAGAGACTAAGGAGAGCCAGCTTGTCTAATATGAGGCGAGCTGTCGACCTCCTCGTTTTGGCACGTGGTCGAGACCGTTGCACTTCCCGTTGTCGGAGACCCATTTGGCTACGTCCAAGCCTATTCCTCTCTCACCTGTCTGACGCTTTCTGAACACGCGCAAGGCAGCGCAGTGACCCACATCGATATGGACGCCCTCCACACTCGCGCTAAACATACCCCCATCCGCGTCATCCACAACGCCTTCATCAGAACGCCGTTGGCGCCTCCAGACTCCAACTCCACACCTTTGGTCAGCCCGTTCCCCTCGTCTTGTTGGACATCAAAGTCGAAGAACAGGAATCGGAGGAGAATCCGGCGAGCCTGATGTTCGTTGATTTCTTTCTCTCTTCATGCATCACTCATGCGTTTATGAGCCTTCGCAGTACATGTCGATCCCGCCGGCCGTGTCGCAACACTTCGAGATCAAAAAATCTTGTCTTCACATGCCACCCTTGCCATCACCCTCTTCGAGTTGGCAGCGATGCCAGTGATCAGCGTATTGTCTGTGGGACCCTGAAAGACCTCGCCCAGCAACCATCGCCGCTTGCTGGCGTGGTGTGCATGAGATATAGGGACATCAAGATTGGATGTGGGCCGGGCCATGTAGCGCAGAGGATCCTCATCTGCCTCGCATCGGGGGACGTGGTGTGTGCACAGTTAGATGGCCTTCCACTGCCCATCATTTTTCCTCCCTCCTTTGCAATACTAGGCACCGTTGGTGTACAAACTGCGACATCCACCGCATCTACACACAAGAAACGTGCGCAAGACGAGGGCAAGGGCAGTGAACTGAGGGCTGGTTGGTTCGGAGTTGGAGTTGGACCTAGGTTCCGTGCTCGAGCTATTTCGTCTATCTCGTGCTCTAACTACACCATTGAGTGCTTTTAGCTCTGAATGATGGAAGGGCGGGCTCAAGGTATCCTTGGTGTACTGGCCTCATATATGCGCTCATAATACTATGAACGAGATGAAAGTCATTTTTGCATCACGCATGTTCAACACCTCTAGGGTGCACCGACAAGATGACACGTATCATTGAGCCTCAAACACCAGTGTGTTTTACACTCCATCCTTGGCAGCGCTCCCGGCCTTGTTTTCCCTTTCAACTCCTGATCGGCAAGACCACTTTCCTATAGTCTCCGCTCCCACCCATGGAGGCTGAGACGACCTCGCGCATAATCACCGAGACGCTTCCGATCTGTCGAAACAGGATGCCTTTCTCCAAAGGTGCACTGGTGAGGAGGCGAGGCAAATAATAGATACCAATCAGTTACAGTCCATGTGAAATTAATGTCCGCGTACCAAAGCCAGACCCGCCCGCTGAGGCGAGAACAGTGCGATGGTGGCCTCCTTGACACGCCTCGTCAACGACGCGCTCAACGCTGCTTGGACGCTATCATTACGCGTGATCCACGTGCCAGAGTCTGTGTCCGGACCTGTTCGCGTCCAGCTTTCAGGGTTAGTCTTCCATTGAATTTGCCACTCCTACGTGGTACGAAGCGTAACATGCTCACACAACAATGAGCACATGCCAGTCTGAAACTAAGGTTCAGTAATGACCGCATCAGTGGAGCCGAACAGATCAGAATTCCTGAAAGTTAAAACTTGAGGCGGGATTTGCCGGTCTGGCCACAAGTTGATCAGAATTATATGGTGGCTTAAAGTTACCAGATCATATATGAGGCAAGCCGTCAATACCAGGTCGTCTGTATGGCTTGCCTCGTAGATGGTCTGATCACTAGATTAACTCAAAGTTGTTGCTGATGCCCATTGGCGTGGTCTAGGCACGGGCATCAGCGATTCTGATAGGGAACCCACCCCGAATCTTTGTTACGGGCATGTGCAAACCGCGAGGCAGACAGAGTGCGAGGTTGGGTAACGAGTAACGTAAATGAATTTAAAAGTGAAACGTTGTGCAATGCAGTGGAATCAGACTCGGAGGAAGAGACGTTCCTGTGAGGAAGATTGATGGAAACTCGAAGATTGAATATTTGAATAGTAGTATGGGTCCCAACGAGGAAGTCGTGAAGCTCTTACTCACGATAATACCGCCAATTCGTGCACTTCTGTCCAAATCATTATCGCGTCCACGGAAGGACCCTGGTGAAAGGCGAGGTCCGAAGCGCTCAGGGAAATATGCGGCTGGTAAAATGGATGGTGGATGGATCAATGATTGGAAAGTGCGCATTTCGCATGTGGGGCCAGGAAAGGGGCAACCCCAGTGCTCATGTATTAAGCTCGCTCGAGTCCTGCAACCGATAGTAATTCACGCTGACCCTGTCTTGCCATGAGCCATCTGCTGTTCGCCTTTCTCTTTCTTGCTCGGCTCGTCCAAGGAGCGTCCACCGATGCGGCAAGCTCCAGTTGCCCGCCAACGAATGAGCAAACTCGGGGCGTCTGGAATATATTGTACAGCTGCGGGACGACATTGTTAGTTTGCGTATGGCATGCGATGCACCCCTCACTTCCCAAACCCGATGAAAAGTGGTACAAGGCCTGGAGGGAAAAGCTGTACTCCATCTTGTTAACGTTCTTTGCCCCAGAGGTGGTGGTTGGGAAAGCCAGTAAAGAATGGTGGCAGGCCCGCAGAAATGTCATAGAATTTCGTGGTATGCTCTCTCCGACTGTCGACAGGCTGGTTTCTGACGACGGATCTCGGAACTAATTCTTTTCAGAAAGGGGGTACGAGTGGTCGATGACGCACAGTTACTTCGCGGAAATGGGTGGTTTTACTCACCTCGAAAAAACTACAAGCAGCTGTGCACCCCCTCCAGACGCGGAGGCAGGACCACCAAGTGCTCATCCGAGTCATGAGAACGAAGGTCATTTGCCTACGCCGATCGACAGCCTCAAATTTCTCCAGCTTTGCGAGGCGAATAAAATTGCAAATCCAGAAATTACGGCCAAGGAAATCAAAGACAAGAGCAAGTCAGATTTACTGGGCAAGGCCATTCTCGCTGTTCAGTTGTTCTGGTTCGCGATACAGGTCGTGGCTC